>QVNW01002477.1:0-69294 GCA_014825475.1 Pseudomyrmex flavicornis
ATATTAAAATGATGTGTTTTCTTAAGATATGGTTGTTTCGGCAGAGATACACTTTCAAAGTCTGTATAGCCCAATTTTGACAGATGTTCGTAAAGAGCACTACCCTGTAACACATGTATAAACATGTAGTTTAAATCCATAGTATTACATATTTATGTATTAAAAGAATTGCATCTTCTAACTGAAAAATAAGACAAAACTGTATTGTACATGTTTAAGCATAACTTACTCTCATAAAATAAACATTAACATATTTAAAACACATATATAAAATACATGCAAAACAAGTTGGAATGTAACCTCATTTTTTGTTTACACATGAGATGCAGCTCTTTTAAAACTTGAAAAATCTGCATGAATCATATCACGTACTTGTATCACGACATCTTCGTCTTCCTCAATGCTATTTACATCCATAATTGTTATTTAATTGCAAATCTCAAATAGTTTTTTTTTTAAATATATTTAGAGAAGAAGAAATATAATAAAAATCTTTCAATGGATACAAAGAAGCTTATTAAAGTGCATAGTATTCTTCTTCAGAGTTCTATTATTTCTAATTGTTGAAGAATAGCTTCTTCCTTCACATTATGCGATTAAACATTATACAATACCCTTGCTATAACTACCACACACTACTACACTGTAGTACATGTAGTACATGTGATATGTACATACACATACACACACTGTTTACTCCTCCTCCTCCTACTCTTTCGACAGTCATTCTTGCTTGGTTTTCAATGCACTCTTTCCAGTGCAACCAACAAAGAGCCACGAAAACTCGTGTCTTGTGTGTTTACTCGTCTGACATATAATTCCGCGTAAAATGCACGTTGTTCCTCAAACGTCACTCACGAAGTTTGGTTGTGCGAGGAACGGGCGTGCATTCTGTGATTTCTCGTAATTGTCAGGTAAAAAAAAAGGTAAGTGGCGTAATACGGCGTGTGTAAACATAGCCGTGTGATGTTTGACAAGACAGTGGTGTCATCGCAAGAAAATAGCGTCAGTGCGCTCATTGCAAATGTTGCAATAAAATATGTCTTCTCGATGTGTCGGTCGTGTCAAGCGTTGCATCTTTTTATAGTTATATGTAAATATGTATTGCGTGTATTTCAATATCGCGATAAAAAATAATACAACCTTAAGTCAGTCGCGATGACATTACCATAGATTGTGTTATTACGATGCGTATGCATGATAATTTGATTTTATTTAATCATTTACACTTTCATATTTGTCCGAATAAAAATGCCTATAAATGTGTTTGCCTTAGTGCGTTGTAAATATTTCATATTTTATAGGTTATAAAATATGTCATCACGCACAACACAAATTAATTTCATTATCAAAATATTTATAATTGCTTTTAACAATTGGCTATCAGTCTATTAATATCGAAAAAACATATTTTCTTATGTACTATTTATTATTGTTTCAGATATTTATGAAAAAATGGCAGATGTAAGGTTATTAATCCAGGAAGAAGGTCGTGCAGCCAGAAATTTGATAGCTTTTAATGTGCCGGTTACAAATAACATAGAGAAAATTACAAAAAAACCACCAAGTGTACCGAGGCAAACTCACTCGGGTTCAACAAAACAATCCATGAAACCGCCTACAAGAGTAAGATCTGCTTCCACAGGTCGTGATAAAAAATCTGGTAAGACACCAGCTTTTTTTAGAATAATGATAAAGAATATATTCAGTACAGAAACATTTACAATTTTTCAACTTGATTGTGTTTTTATTTGTTTAGAATTACAAGCACGATACTGGGCATTCCTGTTTGGAAATTTACAAAGAGCAGTCGACGGTATTTATCAAACTTGTGAAGAGGATGAAAATATTTCCGAATGTAAAGAAGTTATTTTAGTGTTAGAGAATTACACTCGTGACTTTCACAATTTAATAGAATGGTTTAAAGTTAAGTGGGCTTATGAAAATTCACCGCCACCATTAAGACGAACACCTTTGGCTTGGGAAGTTAGGAAAACTTCTCCTTGTCGGATATGGAACTCCACAATAATTCCGAAATCTACTAGTCCTTTGCAGAGAGCGAGTCCAACAGAATCTATTTGCAGAAGTCCAGTGGAACAAACTATATGCGAAACTAAAGCAATTGTAACTGATAATAAGATTAATCATGTGAAAGAAGAATTTGTTCAGAAATTGTTGAAAGACAGCAAAAATAATGTCTGCAAAAATTGTTCCTCCAATATTAAAGAGAAACGCAAGAGTGACGTTGACAGGATGGGAAATCAAACGAGGAATAAAGAAAAATCCGCATCAACAAAGGCGCTTAACAAAGTGTCTGTGAAACAATCAATGCAATCGAAAACAAACAGCTTCGTGGATCGGAAAACGTTAAATGATAACGACACAAAGAACAAAGAAAATAGCGAATTTGTACAGAAGGAAAATGGTGTTAGTGTTAAAGACGGTAAGGTAGAAGGAAAAAACGTAGATAGCAAGTTATCTGTTAGTAAGAGTAACGTTGGATTAGAAAAAAACGAAATCAATGCCAAAGTTAAGAAAGATAGCGTTAAAAAATGTGAGAATGCTGAAAAGCTGAACGCAAAAACGCACATCGCCCAAAATATTTCTGAGAAAGCCAATCGAGTTAATTGTCAAACCAATAAACATCCTTCTGAGATTAGAGACAGACCAAACAATAAGGATGCCTCAACTTCCGCAAAAACATCGTCTAATACTACGGATAAGAGTTCTGTTGTGATCAACACAAACAGACCTGCCTATTCGACTGTGTCGCAAACAAGAAGTAAAGTACAATCGTCAACCTCAGCTAACACTCCAAAGTTTACTAGAAGTAAAACTTGTTTAAGTGATAGGAATTTATCCGCTTCGAGTAAAACGAGACCTGGAACGTCTGTTATAGTGCGAGGGCGGTATCAAAGTCTTGAAAATAAGGTATTTCTTTACTATATTATATTTTAATATCGAAATGTTGTATGTAGTTGATTTTATACTTTTAAAATTCAAAAGGAGCTTAATTTGCGACATCTATTTCTTTTCAGTTATCCGAACAAAATATTTCTAAGAAAGATCAAAATAGGAATATGAACGGATCGGTTGAAGTTTTGACCAAACAAACGGTATCTCCGAAGGTGAAAGATGAGAATGATGGTTGGCAAACGGTCAGGAATCGCTGTAGGAGAGGTAGCACTCACAATCTAAACATGTCTACGCGCTTTCACAAACCAAGCACTGCTCTGTCATTGCCAGCATTGTCAATACAAAGTCCAACGGAGAAGATCAAGAAGGTTAGTTATACTCCCGACGGGAATAACAAACAAAAGAAGAAATGCATAGTAGGGAAAACTGGCAAAAATATGAACAATGAAGTCGAGAAGGTCAAAGGAGAATTCATCACGTCTACAATTAAAAATAATCTCGAGGAGACACGTAAGAAGAACACGTTAAACTTGTGCGACGCCAATTCGACGTCGGTGATCGCAGCCATTTTCAAGAATGACGCAGAACTGCTCGAAAAACGCATTCAACAGTTCATGGCCGCTCAGGCGGAAAGAGAGAGAATCATTCTGGAAGAAGAGAGGAAGACCGAGGAAGCGGATTCCCAAAGATCCCAGCAGCTATCGGACGAAGAGGCGTCTTTGAAACGACAAATTTTGGAATTAGAATCCACTGAAATCGATGTTGACACGGAGACGGACGAAACGGACGGCGAAATGATTCTCGAGATAGAAGACGAGCCCGCGGAACCGCTCGGTGGTGTCACTGACGATATTAGTTTGGAAGATAGGTAGTTAAAACACACTCATTTATTATATAATCCCGTCTTGTTACACATCTTATATTGGGACTTATTGAAACTTGTAGGTACGAAAATATGTTGGAAGGAATGTCTTGGGCGGAACGAGTGGACACTCTCGCGCAATTGCGCGCATTGGTAGCCCGCCATCCCGGGCGTGCCTTGGAATTGCATCAGAAACTCTCGTCTCCGTCGAGAAAACGATCGCTTCCCGAAACGTTGAGAAGGTATCAGGCGAAACAAGCGTGCGCGCAACACAAACGTCAAAAGTTACTGATGGAAAAATCGCAACGCTTGCGCGAATTGTTGAATAAGGTCGAAGATGTTAAGAGTGCGAAGAGTCAGTTGATAGAAGACAAAAGAATTAGAATGGAAATGAGACTCAAGAGAGCGGAGGAAAATCGGACGCAACATTTGTTGGAAATAGTGAGAAAAGCGCACGACGAGGATTCGAAGTTGAAGGAAATAGCGTTTATTAACGAGCTCGAAGCGCAGAACAAGAGACATGATTTTATGGCGTTGTGTCAGGAACAAGAAGAAAGATTACAAGTATGTATTTTTCTCTGTACTTTTTATACAAGAAAATATTTCTGCAAAAAAAAAAAAAAAAAATCGATACTTCGATTTTGCGAGTATTTGTGTGATTTTTTCGTCAAATGTGATTTAACGTAGGGTATTCAAGAGGAACGTCAACGTCGACAAGAAGAGAAAGCTGCGAAAGAAGCTGCGGCTGAGGAACGTCGGAGAGTTCTCGAGGCGGAACGACAATTGCGGATACAAAAAATGAAACAGGCGCGACGAGAGCGCGAGGAAAGAGTAGGAAAAATGCAACTCGAAAGAGAAAAAGAACGACAGGTGAGATAAGTCGCGTGTGTTCTCGTCTTTATGTAACCGTTGTTTTTAAGTCGACAGAGAGTTCTTATACCGTTAATTGTAATTAACGCTAGGAACTAGCGAGAGAAAAAGCGAGAGATCGCGAGGAACGTTTGTCAGCGCTTCATGCAGCTCAACTGGCTAATCAAGAGGAGTTGCAGAAGAAGATAGCGCAGAAGCAACAGGAGTCCGCCAGACGGCACGTGGAGAATATAGAGCACATTCGGCAACGCGCGGTTGAATCCTCTATTCTAAGATCGGAGGAAGTTCCACCTACTCTGAAATCTTATCCCGCTCAAAAACAGTGTTCTCTGTGCGGCACGATTGTAAGTATCGCTTCTCTCTTGTTTGCGTATATTTCAATAAATATATTACATATTTTTTATTTATATTTTACACAGATATCTAACGAGGTGCAACTTCTGAGTCATTTGAAAGGAAAGACGCACATCGAGGCGGTGCGAAATGCGCATGATAATCGCGAGCCGTCGAGAGACGAACTTCAGCGTTTTAATATCGCGCAAATACGAGACGTTCCGGTCAACGTGGTCAACAATAACAACACAAACAACAGCAAGGCGGCGAAGGAGAAGCAAAAAGCATTGAAACGCCGATGCAGAAAGATAAAGCAACGCATGAGCCTGCGTGGTCAGGAGTGGGAGGATAAACACAAAAATGAAACTAATCAAAGTTTATCTAACGAGTCAGCAAACAAATCCAAGTTCAAGCGCAACTTGAAAGAGTTAGATAGGTTATATAATAATCATTCCAAGTCTGCGTGGTCGACCATAGCGCTCGCTGCGTTGGAACGCTGCTCGGGTGAGATTGTCCGGGCTTTCTCCAAATCGGTAAGTTTTTTTTTTTAATGAGAATAACCGCTTTTTCACATGCATATTGCATTTTATTTGAGAAATAATTTTTTAATATTTTTGTTTTATTTTTTGTTTTAGTGTCCCTCTGATCAAGATGCTTTTAGATGTTTAAATGGCATTGATATCTTAACGAACTTGTTGAACCTCGGTTTAAATACGCAAAATGTATCCCATAATTTATCAAATAAGTAAGTAATAGGACATAGATCTTTTCTCGATTGTGATAGTACAAAACATTGTTAATCTATCTTACACATGACATGTTTCAGGGCAATTATATCGCTATGTCGGGTTTACAAAGCGAGCGTCAGTGGCAACGCTGACAGCATAGAGGCCGTTTTGTTAAGTAACAAAATTCTCGTTATTCTGGATCTGCTCTTACAACATTTAGAGGTAAGTTTTTTTTTGTCTTTACTGTAAATTTACTTTCACGTTTCTGACAGCCGCGCTTTTCACGCGATAAATTTTCACCGGTACTTTTTTCATACAAATTGCTTTACACAGAACGTATTTGTTCAAGAAATTTTTTATCTTGCCTCAAAATCGCGTATGTAGGATAGCGCGCGGTCATCGAAGTAATAAAAACTGTTAAAGATTAGTCTATCTCGTCTATCTTCAACCAATGAAATATTACCCACCTACAGATCTCAATGATATAGTGTATGTGTAAATAATATACGTAAAATATCGCTTAAAATTGTCCGTACACATAAATAGCATAAAAGTTTACGAAGAAAAGTGAATGCAATATTTATTTGACGTCTTATCATCAAATATTTTCGAATATATTATCTATTCAGTCTCGGTGAAAGAAAAAATGCGATAAGATATTTCTGATCCGGGCACATGCTGCCACCTAGCAAGAAGAGAAGCAAGTGTTCTCACTCGAATCAGTATCTCTGATACACGTATTATATTGCATGCAACGTGATGATTTTGAAATGAGTTGCGATTAAAAAAAAAAAAAAAAAAAAAAAATTAATTTCTTTCAAAGTATATTTTCAAACATAGAGTTTTTAAAATTTTTCTATAATACAAAAACAGATCTGACCTAAAAGGTCTTAACGTAATAACAGTTTTCAGCTAAAAGTGACAAATTTCTAGAAACGGTATCACAACAAGAGAAAAATTTCGTTTCTCTGATAGAAAGACTTTTGGGATGTGGGCCAAAGTATATACGATAACGTCCGTCGAGCGCGTATATACTCAAGCGCGTTGCCTCGAAGGAGAGTTAATGTGGTAGATAGGCATGTAAAGATTACAGCTTGTTTCGTCTTTTTTTCTTTTTTTTTTCTTTTTTTTATCTCGGTTTGACGTTGGCAAGGAAACGACGAGCACGGTAAAGACGACACGGGCCTGTCATCCTGTCCAACTTGTCAAAATAAGGATTAAGAATCTTCGGGATCCGTACGATTCCACATCGCGGTTGTGTCTTTAAACGTCGAATCGCACGCGTATCGTTTCTCTTCGGGTAAACAAAGAGAACAATGCGCGTCTCTAACATCGAAAGCATATTTTTTCGATTCAAGGCAAATAGAGAGAGAGAAAGAGAGAGAGAGATAATGCAAATTCTACTTGTTACAATAACAATATCGTAATATTTGAACGGTGCGCGCTAGAGTTTGTGAATAATAAATGTATCGATGCGATACATGTGTTTACAAACTGTTGCAACGGTGGTTTGCATCCGTTGTTGTTGGATATAGCTCCGCTGAAAGGGGATTTTCATTAAATACCATTCATAGAGTGTATATTTATGTCGCTAATTGAAGTTGATACGCGCGGAGTGTCCCACTTTTATAAAACCCTGTGTTTTTCATTAATACTTTCTTTGTCATCAATTTGGGCGGGCTTGAATGTATTTCAAACGTATTGTGTGAAACCTTTTAATGTTTTTTCATTTTTTTAATTTTTAATTTTTTATCAGATTTCTGCGCGTGGTTCAATTAGTTAAAATATTTGATCAAGGCGCGCACACATATACGTGGTTAACAACAATACGTACGTTGATTCGGTTTAATTTGATTTACACGTACCCGATTGTCGTTCTCTCTATCTAAATATTGTAAAAGCCTTATGTAATTAGTTGCAAAACAACAGAAATATTAACGCAAAACCGAATCGTTCTTTACATTTTCGACTGCGCGATATTCTCGCATAAATTCTGGATAATTTTCACACAAGATAAGAGATAACATGTGACTTTGTATGTTTCACGGATAAGTAAAACTTATTAAAAAAAAAAAAAAATGAAAATTACGGTTATATTTTCTCAGTGTGTCTCTATTTTCACCGAATGTCCGAAGTGATCTCGCGAATTTTTTTTTATTTGCGCGTTTATAAGCACGCGCTCACACACATACATTTTCTCTCTCTCTCTCTCTCTTTCTCTCGAAAATCATCGACGTGTAAAGATTTACGCTTTCAACGCGCCATGTATGCCTACACAGTATCTTTTTTCGGCTTCCGTCGTCGGTCTCTCGCCTCCGACGAATCCGTCGGCGTGATTTCGCCATCGATTCTTCACGCTCCATAGATACAGCACTGGCGCCACCACCTTCTTCCTGTCCTCCTCTCTCCCTCTTCTTCCCAAAGATTCCCCTCCGCAAATGCATTAGCGGCGAGAGAGCTTTTAGTGACGTCACCCACATACAGAGAGAGAGATACGCCGCGTGGATGGGAGAACCGGTGAAAGGAAAGTCCGTTCAACGCGAGAATGTGCGTTGGGGTACTTCTCTGTTTCCACTCTTCCATCAAGCCCCGGTTTTCGAGGATCCCGGCCTAATCTTTTGTCTCGTCCTCCTTCTATCGGCGCGCTTTTTCAACGACCTCTTCGCACGTCCTAGAATCCGAAATGCGCGCCGCAATTTTCCCCGCAATCATCATCTCGGAGACGATGAGAATTTTTGCGCGCCACGGGTGGAGAACGATCATGCACTTCGATACTTGTGAAATTGTTTGTTTCGGAACAAAACAAAAAAAAAAAGAAAAAGTTTGCTCGTGTTGTAACGCAGCCCATGCGAAACAATTGTGATCTTCCACTTGTTATACACGTTTACATAACATTCAGGACAAATTTCAGTTTACGGATGTGTCATTTTTATTTTTATTTTGTTTTTTTTGTTTATGTAAAAAAAACGCGGTAAAATACTATGAAAAATACTGCAAAAGTATAATCTGAGAATGGGAAGTACGTCGGGAGCAAAAATTTTTGTTTTCACGTATAGTTTTATTAATGATGCGATAGCATCTTCGGTTCACTGTGTCGAGCGCATGTTCGTTGCGCCCACATTATAACTATACTACTACTACCACTTTTAAATTTCGTTTTAATTGACGCAGATACGAGACAGATTCATCTGATTTTATTTGGAATATCTTGCCTTTATTGCTATTCCACGCAACTACCGTTTATCGTTAGATCGTTTAGCATTATTGGTCAGGCTCTCGTCTCTATATACGTGTGTCGATGTACGGAATTCTTGAAAAAAAAAAAAAAAAAAAAAAATAAAAACGTAAAGCCAGGCGGGAGATAAAAACCATCTCGCGAGATTTAAAAATTCGGCGATAAACGGGATTAGAACGCGGAATTCCTCCTTTATCTTTACAACTGCTCGTATTGCCGTGTTTTCTGATGTACAAGCGCGTTTCGACATGACCGAAAATGCAATCGGATGGAACCGAATTCGACGAAAGCATCCGTATATATTCAATTAGAAATCTGTTGAATAAAATATACATTTTGTGTTACACCGTGCGCGTGCGTGCGTGCGTGCGTGCGTAACACATATATCGCATGTTACTACTCATGTTTTTTAGCTTAATGGATTGCAATCGAATAAAGATGTGGTTTTTACTTTTGTAAATGTTTAAAAAAGCGAAATGGATTATTTCGCGACTCTCCTACGCTATCCGCGCTGCATGGTCAGGAAAAGTTAGTCCGGACCATTAAGCAAAGAGACAAATCGCCCCGCGGGGGTGGCTCGCCCAATTCCCCGCGAATGTTTCCCAATCTTGTTCGTCAGCCAAACAAATTTACAAATCCATATAAATTGCCATAGATATCGCTCGATTCCTCGATCGCTGCTTCCCTATCGCTCGAGAAATTCATATATATTTATTTGCGCGTGATTGCCGTGCGATCGAGTGCGATGTGTAGGTATGTGTGTTCTTCGGTCGATGAACACATGAAAGAAACGAGCGTGAACCGTGTTTAATGTTAAAAATAAAGAAAACACTTTGGTTTTTAGTAAAAATAAATTTAAACGTCACGAGTGATGTTGAAATATAAAGATGATGGTCCTGTGTGCGGAATTAGACACATTATTTTATTTAATGCGCGCCATTATGTCGCTTGCATCATTAGTGCACTGTGAATCAAATTAAAATCTTAATTAAAAACAAAGTGTCGTTGTGGAATTAAATTATTATAATTTAGTTTAAATTGTAATTTATAGGTTTAAAATTTAGTTTGCACAATGCAAAAAATTTTTGTATATACGATGTATAAAATTGTCCGATGAAGACACGGAATTCGAATTCGTATTATTGACGTCTCATAGAATTTTCTAAGACTTTTTCATCGACTTTCGCTCTTTCCACGCTCAGTTCGGAAAGAAGAACTGGATTAACATAAAAGCATCTCCCCGTTTATGGTCGCACATACTCGATATATATATATATGTATGTATACGTATATACATATGCGCCTTCCTCGAAATTTCACGTCTTGTTGGCGTCTTGTTTTCGTTCGGCCGTATCAGAAAGTCGTGACGATCTTTTTTTTTTCCGGGGATACGGATGGGATTGAATTTGTCAAGGCAGTGGTCAAACCACTTTTTAATGTTTCGTTGGAGATTATTTCGCTACCTCTCTTATGAGCAGCCGGTTCGTAACACTATCTTTTCCATCCGAGGCTCTCGTCTCCGACGCAACAATAGTTCTTAAAAGATTACGCGCGCTAATGTTTTCTCTCGAATGCCACGGTGTATCGTGGATCTTGAAAAATTAACAGCGAACACACCCGCACACATCGCGTACATCTTTTAAATACTTAAACTCGCTGCACACGTGTTCGCGTTATATTTCCATCTTCACAACAAAACAAAACTATATCTAACAAAATAGGATTCTGCAAAATACAAATTTTTCACAAGATATACTCTGTGATAGATCATAAAAAAAAGTGAAAGACTGTTTAAATATACTTTGCAAAAATAATCATCGATTTAAAAAAATAACAAAAATTCAGTGTAACAGTTGAAGGAATTATTTATTTTTCAAAAAGCCAATGCTTTCGCGCTTGTTTGTTAAAACTCGAAACGTTTTCCGACGAAGCCTGCGATGTGTTCGAGCAAGCAGATCACGGCGCGTTCAGAAGTTAAATAAAAGTGGACAAACGTGTATAGTACGACTTTTCGATAGGATTCCTCGAACGGGTCTTATCGGAGACGAGACTAAACCGTTTAGGACCCATATTCCTGTCTCCAGGATTCTTATCGGGACCCTTTGACTCGTTACCACTAATTCAGCGTTATAAAGGTGCGCTGCGTGTGCGTGTGTCCCGTCTTACTTACCCTAACGGAGGTCCGTGACAATGACTCAACCTATCAGGAATTCGCTGCGTCTACTGACCGAAAAGACTTCGGATGACAGTAATCAGACTGCTGATAGGTGTAACGCGACCGATATGATCTTGTAACAAGAACATAAAAATGCCTCAACATTCCTTTAAATTCCGCGGCCGACGTGATAACATAAGAACTTCAATTTCGTTCAGTCGCGAAATTGATATGGCGAGTGGAGAATCTTCGCTTGGGACAATATTTTTCTTTGTGTGTGTGTGTGTTTTTTTTTATTTTGATAAACTTTTCGTCAGATTCAGTTGCAACGCGTAATTGTATACCGAGATCTAATGGATTCTAGTTCTCGCGTTTCTTTCGCCATATCTCCGATGCTTCTCGCTGATTCTTTTGTTCAACAATTGAGTAAATACAAATTACGTATATGTCGCAAAAAAGTGATTTTGTCTAGAACTTTAAATAAAAGGAATGTATTTCTCTAACGGCATTGAACTCTCTTTAAGGATAATTCGAAAGATACTTAAATGATAAAAGTTCTCATCGCAGTTTGTGACCATTACGTTTCTGCATCACAGACTCTGACTAGTCTCGACGACCACGCTCAGACTCAGGATGTATCCGGCAATTCAACCGGAAGTGGAATGGTGGCCGCCAGTGCGACGCAATTGCTGTGCAGCTTGATCCCCGAAGAGCTCTTTGAGAAAACGATCCTGCAGAGCCGCGTTCAGGATATCGCCGGGTAAGTCCTATGAACCTTCAATTTATATGAGAGTACGTACAGCCTTTTATATTATGATCCTTCGACATCGATGGCGCATGAGGGCCCGAGCCTTTTTTAAAACGAAAATAACATTTTTATTAACGTGGATTTTCGAAACGCGCGGAAAATTGATCAACCGAGTTTGAACTCTGTTTTTTTATAGAAAGTTATCAAAAAATGTTTTTGTTATATTTGTTACAGTTCTCACGTCACATTGTATTTTAATAGATTGCTCGTGTGAATTTATCATTCTAACAAAAAGCCATTTTTATTAGCGAACTACGTACTTTTTTTGTGCAGAAAAGATGCGCGCCTCGACAGTTATTTTGCCGAATAAATACTATTATAACGCACTGTCATAGCGCGTTCGATTATTAGTTACAAATGGTGGGCCATCAAAAGTAATCTCCGCGGATGACCGAAAGTATTATTTCACTGATTAGAGTAATCAAAGTGTAATTAGTAGCGTTCCACTTTTTTTCCCTCCCCTCCGGGTGATACGAACACCCTACGCGTAATTGCGGGCAATCATCTACAATGAAATCGTAACTTCTGTAACGTGTCTTTACGTGTCTCTTTTTTCTATATTCAGTTTTTTTGTTTATTTTACAACTCGACAAAAGAACCCGGGAGCCGCTGAGATTGGTATTTTCGATAAAACGCGGAGACCTTGTCGAAAATAAATAACAGCGATTTTTGTGAGCGCGAGAGACTTTGCGTTCATCACACTTCGTAAGAAACGCGTGAAAACATTCGATCATCCGCGATGATTCGCTCGCTCGTATTTCCATCACATTTCCCTACGCGCTTATTGATCGCCGATAGATCTTCATCTTTTCTCACTCGAGCTGTCTCTGACGTGTATTTTCGCGCTCGGACATTTCATCTGCACTCGCGTGCGAGTTCTCGTTCAGAATTTCGCGCCGTTTGATCTGGTCGAGTCATTTGTTGCGCAAACACCATCTAAGACGGCGTCTTTGAATAGAACGAAAGAAATATGCTCGGTGCTTTGATGCGCGCACACGGACCACCCTTGCTGTAAAACACAGCAGCCGTTGTCGCGCCAATACCGAACTTAATACGCGAGTCACAGCCATAAGTGACAGGATGCAAACTGTGTTTTCGTTGCATCGCGCGAGATCCGATCTTCGTCGGGGTGAAGACTCGCATCTGGGTCAACTTCCTCCGCGAGGACCCCCCAAAACGTTTCGGTTTAACCCCTTTGCGCGTACGAACAAACTCGCTTTCTCTCCGTTTTTTCCGAAGTTTGAAAGAAACTTCGGACGCGATATATTATTTTTTAATATACAAAAAATAATCTCATCCTGTCTTCGTTATTCAACATTACTAAGATTAAATACGGGGGGTGGGTGAGGTGTTTGTGTATTTAAAACAAAAAGCAAACAGTTCGATACGTATGATCGCGTGTAAAATTATTGCGATTGTCGTATCGTAGAAGAGGAGATTCACGTATTTCTGCGAACAATTGCGCAATAAGTAATTTCAAGTAGCGCACGTTAGTAACATCGTCTCTCTCTACAAAAAAGTTGTCTTGTTTTCCGTCGGCGTACTTTACAGTTGGGTGAATCTGCGAATTTCACGTTCACCGATCGTACTGTCTGGCCTTGTATAATGAATGACGAAGGTGCGATCAGAATTATTGTCGAGCCTCGTACGCGCGCGCGCGCGCACACACACACACACACCGGTAGCGTACATGTGTATGTGTGTGTGTGTGTGCGCGTGCGTGTCTGTGGGATTATTATGATTAATTTCCTGCCGATGCGAGAAAGGCCTAGTCACGATTTTTACTCAGCGGCGATGGTTGCTTTTCGCTCGTATCTTTAAAGTGCGCAGATGTGTAACGGCGATCGATCATTTTGTACGTCGTAATACTTATTTGACGGTCGTTAAGTGCACTCGCCGTCACTCGGTTCCCCGAAATAAAGTACAAAAAAAAAAAAAAAGAAAAAGAAAAAAGAAAGAAATAATACGCCGATCTTTTTGCGCGCTAAAACCGCGAGTTTTCCTGCTGCTGAGATCTGCGTAATGCAATCACGCAATTCTAATTCACCAAACGCGTTACTGTTGCTTTCGTTTCACAGAGAGGAGAAACTAACCAACTAACTATACCTACTTACTTTGCAACGAGCGAAATCAATGTAGCGAACGATCCGCACGACGTTACACATGTATATTTGATGGCGCCTGAGTGATGCCTTGTGTGCTGAATAACCGTCAAATAACGATGGTATTCGATAGTATTTGTACATTTTGACGGTCAATAAATTATGACGTAACATAAATGAATTGTGCGCACAACACGTATATCTACATAAATGTTACATCTGTAAGCTTTTCTAGGTTACGACAGAAGCGTTCGTTACATTAGCATGACATGCGAGAATAGATTTTGGGGATAAATAGCAGGTGCGAAACGACAGGTAGAGATAGCCAAGGATCGAAGTCGATAGATCGCGAAATCACATGGCGAAGAACTGTGCGAAAAGATAGCGTAATTGACATCATAAAGGGCTGAAATGTATTTCGTTTGTTTGATAATTAATCAATATTTGTTCGCGGCGTTATAGCGGCAATAAAACCGAGTTTTATTCTTCGATCGTACACATCCGTGAACGGCATTTCCATATATGGCTGTTTTTTTTATCGGCCAAATGTTTCTTTCTTTCGACAAAGTCGAAATTTCAGATTTTGAACTCGTACAAAAGAAAGGAGTTAATATATTGTACTGAAAATTATAATCTAAACTAAGGAAAAAAAAACAAGTTTCCGAAAAGTACAAATTTCTTCATTGTAAAATAGAGAATATAAATTATCGCGCGGTAGTTTTTTTTTTTTTTTTTTTTTAATCTTTTGATGGTGCATGAATGACTTCATAAAATAACAGATGCGTCGTGTGAAGATAAGGAGATAAAAAAATGTTTCTCTATCACGTTTTTATTCGTTAGTCCCACGTATCTCCGCAATCTTGAGCAAAGAAACGTCGGAGTGGCAGCTCTTTCGGTATCGTTTTCCCACTTTTTTTTTGTAACGCCAACGATAATGTATATAGGTCATCTTTCTAGTTCAAACTTCATGACTTCGTGTAACAAAATAATCGTTTTTTTTTAGTGATGATTTTTACATACATGCGTTTGCACAATATTCGATAAACTAATGTGTTGAAAAAGTGCATTTAAATATCGCCGGAGAATATTCATTTATGCAAAGAACACATCAGAGATAGATCAGAGTCAAAGCTGTGTCCGCAAAAAGACGATCGATGATGACTCGGACTGTTTCCGCAATTGAAAACTCTCGAAAATGTCGACGATATCGGAATTTGAGCGTCGACTAATTCGTCAGAGAGAAAGCACCACAGGAAAAATCAAGTTCGCAAACACTTTCGTCGTTAATCCCGGAGCGAGTACCAAGGAGGGATTCGTCTCGCGTAAAGGCGATGTCCTATGTCTGTTTTTAATCGGGAATGCGATCGAGCGAGTAATTGGTAATCCACGCTCGACGACGTTTTCGCGAGAAACGTGCTTCTGTTCTACATCAATTCAGCAAGTGTTCTTTTCCCGCGCAAATTAAACATGTATCAATTAATTATAAGTCAATTTTAATTAAGCGCCCAACTTCCGTATCGGCCGGAGAAAAAAAATGCCGCGAGTGAGAATTTCAATGTAAGGGCCGCGGCGGTGTCATCAACCTTTTCTTAAAGTATTGTGTATGTATCGGCACCTCCAACTCGCGATGAGATAAATCACAGTTTGCTCTGGTTAATTGGAAACGGGACTCGACGCGATCTCTCGCGTTTTGTTTCTCTTCGCGGCTCGGAGATTAAATGGGCTTTCGATCAGCTTGTCGATGTCCACGAGTCTAAATTTTCCTTAGCACGCCCCGGAGGCTCGCGCGCCGTCGCCCTTCTGCCACGCGCGTACCCTCCGTCTATTGTTACAAAGAATTAAAGGACTACGTCTTAATCGCGCGCACAAACGACGTTCCACCTATCGAGAACCTGGCGCGAACTTTTAAGCCCGCTATAATTAGATTAGACTTAATCAATATAATCGCGATAGGATACGCAATCTCGCGAGTCTGAAAATATCGAACGATACATCTCTTGACCCAAAATCGCAGAAAACAAATGCCGTTTTTCTAATGTCAAGTTTTTTGTATCAATATAAAAAAAAAAAAAAAAAAAAAAAAAAAAAAAAAAAAAACCGGACTTCGGAAGTTAATACTTAAGATAAAGATTTCGCGTTAGAAAAGAAGCACTCGTTCAAGCGCAAATTGCAAAAATAATTTGCGATGTAATCGTCAGGCAACGTGTACGTCAAACTGACGCATTAATTAATGCGCCGCTAGACGAACACGGCGGCTCGCGCATTTACTTAACGTAATAAGGTTCCCAGCGGCTTCTTCTACGTCCTTCCCCCCGCCTCCTCCTCTTCCTCGTCATTCGCGCAAGGTAGGCAGGCAGGGTTTATTACGAAAATGAAAAGGCTACGTTTTAGTCGTGCAACATGATTAAATCGGGAGTTGCGCGAAACGAGGTTAGACGCGAAACGACGACGGCGCGCGCGCCTGGCTCTCTTCCCTTTTGAAGAGCGGCGGGCAAAATCTATTTTATTAATATAACGGCGCTGCTGTTTGATCTGATAATTCAGTTTCGCCGTCCTAAAGAGCATTCTCCTCCCTCCTCCCTCGTTTTTCCTCCCGCTTCCTCCCTTTTTTCCGACGTGCTCGTAACACCAAAGGCGGCATCTCGCAGCAAACGCACCTCCGATATCTCCCAGTGGGCATTTTCGAACTTCTTTTCTCATTCCCCCTTCCGCCCGTGATGTCCCTCGCTCTCTCGTCTCCTTATCGATTTCATGCAAATACGATACACGGCGCGCGAGCACCTATATCGCGATCGCAAGGAGAAAATAACAATAAATAGTTGATAGCACGACAGAGTTCGCTCTAATAAATGAAACGGAGCTCGAGCAACAGCGGCGTAAATTCACAATAGGCAAATTCATTTTTGACGTGTTTGTCTCTCTCTCTAATGAAATTATCTGAGCAATAAACTCTCACTTGCAAAAATAAATCGAATTCATAATAGATCTATCGCGTGATAAAAAAAAAAACGGGAAAAGAACGTAATAAATCGTCTTTGACATAAGAAGACGGAATGTTGTATACACCTGTATCCTTTTTGTGAAGAAGAAAGACGTTGAGTTTTTCTCTAAGTAATCGACGACTCCGCGAACGAAGTCAGCGCGTCGTCGGCGAAAAGCGATTTTTTCTTGGACAAAGTCCAGCGAATAGAGAGTCGCACACCTGTCACGTTTGTTGGCTCGAAGCGCGCGCTCGTAGGCGCCGTCTGAAAAGAGGGTTGCGCAAGGGTGGACACGGTTGTAGCCGGCAAGATCATCGGTGGTTGCGGAAGAAAGGGAGAGAAGAAGAAAAAACATCGCGGGGGTGAATGAGCGAGGCGGGCTGGGTACGTAATCTGCTAATGGACTCTCTCTCCTTTCCTCTCCCCGTCTCGTTCCTTCCTCCTCTCGCTCCCTCTCTGTTTCTCCTCGTCCAAATTCACCCTCGGCCGCTACACATCCCCGTGCCCTCTCAACCCTCTTTCGAACGGGCTCGGCGCTCATCGCTTCTCTCTCTTTCTCTTTCTTTCTGTTTTGCTCTTTTTCTCTCTTTCTCTCTCTTTTACGAGCTATCGGCGACCTACGCGCACACGCCCAGTCGTTTGCTATATTCTTCGTATTTTTGTTGCGTTCTGTTTTTCTACGTGTTGCTTGCAGGAGTGGTGGTCAATACACCGCGAATCGGTCAGCGTTTTGTGCACACACGCGGCTTTGAAAAATTACACGTGTAAATTTTGAAAATCGTATTGAGAATTTACAGGAAGAGGAATAAAAAAACAAAACAGTTTTTCCAAGTACAAAAAAAAAAGATTGCGGAGAAAACAAAATTTCTCGTTTGAGTTAAGCGCGATTGAAGAAAAAATGATATTTCGGGAATCTATTCCCGCGCGGGGGAACGTGCAAACAAGATAATTCGCCTAATTTTCTTTTCTGACGAAGTTCCCGTAAAATTCGCGAAAGAGAGCTGACGAAACGTCAAATCTTTCTGTGCGCGTATTCAACCTACAATCGCAGATTACTCGCACGCGACTTTTTTTTATTTAATTAATTCCTTTATATATGTATGTATGTGTATATATATATATATATAGAACTTCAGACATGCAAATAGCCAACTGAATATTACATTAAATTCACGAATGGCAGGTATCATCCGCTCGCATAAATAATGAGTTAAATTATTACCGACAATGCACACGCGCCGGGCGAATTAATTATGATGACATTGTATTTTATCTTGTAAATGTTACACGTGCGCAAGCAATAAGTCCTCATTTTGCAATTATTATTAATTATCGGATCGATTGTATGATACACACGCGCGTCGTTTTATTTTAAAAGCGTATAAATATACAATTTTAACAACGCGAAAATTCAAACTCGAGCGTGCGCGCGCGAATTTAATTTATTTTTACGAATGCACACAACGAATAATATCTGCATCTGTAAATGTTATCAGTTAATATTGTTATCACTCGCGCTTTTTTTTAAGTGGATTGGATTTTAAAGGTTTTAGCGTACGTAACTTCGAGAGCAACGCAAATTTAATTTGCGAATTCTTGTTAAAATAGATATACCGCGTTTCTCTCTCGCGTAATTATTTTTTAAAAGCGGACTTGCACTAATTGGAAATTCCAAACAATTGTGTTTTTTCTTTTTTTTTTTTTTTTTTCGTTTTTACGCGTTTCATTATCGCGTCAGTGTTTTGTTAATAATTACACGTACGTGCGCGTTCCATCTGAATAATCGACTTGCCACCCGTTCGAAATCTACGTTTATCGCATCGAGTTGCATCATAATAGATCATAAATTCGAGGTAAAGTCTAGTTTGGCAATTCGGCGGCCAAATTAGACGGCAGATGCACCTCGAGTATCAGCTGGCGCAGCCGGGTGTCGGTCAGTGATTCATTTTCAAAGCCTTTCCGCTCGTGCCATGTAATCGTCCACGAAGAGCGCATCTCTTAATCCTTGCCTTGGCGTTAAATGTTCTATAACACACTCGATATGCTGCAATATCGATGTAACAAATTACGTAACGATATAATCTACTATGTCATTTCATAATAAGAGTAGCACGATAAAGTTAGTGATAAAATAAAATTATTACGCGATGTGTGAGCGATGTGCAAATAAAATAATTGTTTTTTTTTTTTTTTTTTTTTTTTTTTTAGCCTATGACAATTTCGCAGCGAGAAAAGGGATCTTTAACAATAATAGTGCTGTCAATGACAGCAATGACAAGAGGAGCGGCAGTAGTAATGGGAACCGCGGGATTGGAGCCGAGTATTTGATCAGGCGGGATAGGGGCGCAAGTAGAAATAGGCCGGAGCGGCTGTTCTTGTTCCCATTCTGCTAAGTGGCAAGCTTCAACGTTGTCTATTATCCTCCGCGTATATACTCGCCCCGCGCAGCAGCAGGGTTAGGCTTTAAACGACGTCTAAGAAGAAATCCGGGTGTTGACTTTGACATGGCGAAATACACCGTACACTTCCGCGAGAGAAACAGTGAGAGGTTCCGCGTGTGATGAACGTATTTTTTTGAAAAAAATAATACGATGTATCGAGAGAGAGAGAGCGCACACTGTTCAAATATACACTACACAAAAAAAACACATTACACTTGGTTTTTGTTTTTTGTGTAAAAAATACGACGGTTTTAATGAAAAGGCGATCAAACATTTTCTGCATACTACTAGTTTATTGCCGGTGAAAAAAAAAACTCTGATGCGTATTTATTTGCACGGTGAATCGCGCAAAAGGTTCAGTTGTTTTATTCATATTGGCAAAATATCAATCAGTGAATTTCGCCTGAATGTTTTTTTTTTGTTTTTTTTTGTTTTTTGGAAAAAATTAGGTTTGCTTGGCGTGTTTGCGAGCGGTTTTAAAAATTGTATAGACCCATAAAACTGATCGATTCATTCGAGTTAGATGTTAATGTTTCTTTTTAGAATATTTCGCCCATGTTTCGTTTCCTGCCGAGGATGACCGATGTATATTCTCTTGTATAAGAGAGCATATTTTTATGTAAATATACTAGACGCGACCGTGAGCTGCCATTTTGTGCGAGAGAGGTGCGCATCTCCTCTTCCTCGGAAATATTGGATTTCCGTAGGTAAACATAAATTATTTTTAGAAATTCTACTCTACGTATAAACACGCGCAAACGGCGTACTCCGTCGGCAACGAATACATTTCACTGGCATGTTCATAACATATTGAATATCGGTAAATGGTCTCCAGTCAACAGAGAACTGAAATCGGTTATTAAAAAATTCAGGTTTACAGGAAACCGGCGCACGGATTTTACACTGTCGCTCATAATGGATGCGGGCGCAATATTTTTTTAGCAATTTCACAAACGATCACAAATGTTGTTTTTTTTTTTTTTCTAAATTAAGTGCAAACACACATCGGTCGTGCGCGCATCGGTCTATCGAGAAATATAATCGGTGTGTTTTCACAGTTAGTCATAATAAAACATTTTTATGACGCACGGACATATTGCGATCATTTGTTTCGGAGAATCTTCCACTTTTCGTCATTTCCAATTTTATCGCGTTTTACTATATTTCCATTTTATCCGTATTTTTCACTCTTTCTTTATTTGCTTTCTATAATTTCCGAATTATTTTCAACAGTCCGTGCTTGATTGTGTGATTTTATCGAATTGGGAAAAAAACCCATCGAATTTCTATCGAAATTCTCGTATTTACTTTATTCGCATCTTCTTGTGCGCGCACGCACACGTACACACACATATATCGTTTGAGCAAATTTACGGTACGCTCGACACCGTCGCTATGCTCGGCCAAGTCGCGTAGAGAGAGAGAGAGAGAGCTCCCGCGCTACCCGAAATCCCGGCGTGAATGCATTACGCATCAACGAATCCGGAGTAGCAATATCCTGAGTTGCTGGATGTTAGAGCTCCAGGATTATAATACATTACCAATTCGACGAAGACCACGGCCATTTGACCTTGTTTCAGACTTTATTTCGCGTGCTGACGTTCTCTTATTGGCCTTTAATACAACTCTCGTAGAGAGAGCGCGCGCGATAGCGCGTTTTAAAATCAGGACGAAAAGAAAGCACTCGCTTTTTGAACGACATAGTCATTTCAAGCGCGTTGAAAAAAATTATTTACAGAATAAACTTATTGAACAAAAATTATCTTTCGCGATATTAATTACATTATTCGCAGCTCGCTAATATATCAATTATTTTCTAACACATTGTTTTGCAAATCAAATGTGAGTGTTAAGAATTAGAATCGATTCTCTCGATTGGTTTATGATTTTGTCGCTTTTCCGCGACGCTAGTTTAGTTATCGAGTATTAGTTTTCGAGTATTTGCGTCGCGACTTTGACAGTTCGGTATTACGCGATTACATTTGTTACGATTCGGTGAAATTAATTTCGAAACAACGTGTGGAAATATACGTATCGTAAAATCGATGGCCCCTTGTAGTGCTCTACTTAATAAATAAATTGTGTCTGCTTTTATACGATATCGGTTGAAGGGTCGAAATAGCGAACAAGTTTCGCGACCAAATAGTCGCCGACTATCGTACCCCGTTCCTCTCTCTCTCTCTCTCTCTCTCTCTCTCTCTTTTTTTTCCAACTCAATGACTCAATGATACGCGACTGTCATTTACACACTTCTGCCATTTCGTTGCGCAAACATGCTCTATTGTCGAAATAGCGAAATGGCACTTCTGTCCCCGGCACGTTTGTCCGGCGCTGAAGAGAAACACTTTTATCCTTGCGTTGAGAATTTTACCGTTATTCTAGCGATGGAACGCTATTCTTCCGATGGGATTTCAAGTGCGGTTAATATTAAATTTTTTTTTACACGTTAAATGCGATAATATTGTTAACCAAAAAAAAAACAAACGTGATGAAACTGTTTGAAAATAACATCAAAATACTCGTACAATATATTGCTCCGTCGCTCTTTGTCAATTCGGGATAATAAATGTCGCAATTATTTTCCTTTTGTGCGCGCGCTGCATGATGATGCATTCTGTATTTTCAGCTGTACTCGCTCTGTTCGCCGCAAATCATATCTTGATTGATTTACAACATTAATTCCGAAGCGCAACTCTCTCGCGATGATTCACGTGCGTTTCGCGAAAAACTTGTTGCGACGATTTTCCGAGCTTTCAGATGAAAACCGTCGCGTTACTCGCTCGAATTAACAGAAAAAATTGTTTCCGTTTATTTTTATTTCCGTCCCGTTTGTCAAAGTCACCGGTATTTTTATCGCCTGATGATTTACAGACGCGTGTAGCACTTACAACAACAACGTCCTCCAATCTCGTTGACATTAGTTTTGACGCGCAATCCCGCGTAATCCCGCAATTGCAATCATTTGCACGTCGCAAATATATATAAAGTGATATTTCTTTCTTCGCACTCGCGTTGGTCATTATAATTATAAACAAAAGATGTTTATGCGGCCATTACGGGAATTATACGCAAAAGTGATGGTCGAGTTTTACGCGCGCAACACCGTAAACCGGAAACTGCATGCAGGTCGGCCACGTATTTCCGCGCGCGCTCTTGTATAATCTCGGACACGACACACAAATTACGAGCCATCCATCCGATTACCCTTCTCGAGGGTATCTCCCGGACCTTTTCCCGTTCGTAAAGTGCACTCGGCGCGGTAACAGCGGGCAAATCGCATAAGCTACCGCTGCTAAGTCGCGCGCGGGAGTGCGCGCGCGTGGAGGGATGCGGAGAAGAGCGTAAAGATATGCACCCTCGCGAGCTCGCTATGAAATAATCATATGGTTAGCTAATGGCGGCCTCCGGGGGTAGCTCTCTTTCTCTCGATCGTCCGCGCTCACCCTCGCGTTTCGCGCGTAACGCGGTTGCATACTGCGGGAGGGGGCGGGACGAGAGGATAATAAATAAATTCGATGTATTTTGCCTCCCCGCAAACATTCAATGATAGATCGCAATCTCGGATCGTGGCGATGCACCCCTCCGAGACGAAACGCGCATGAAGATCGGGGACACACGGCATCTTTCCGGTGCGCTTTGGTAACTCCCTCCTCTGCCTTCCTCCCCCCCGCTAGATGTGTCAGTAAATGACAGATTGGGGAATTTTTAGGGGGATTTTTAGGTAGTTCAAATAACTGCCTTCGCCTACACCGCCTGAATGATTAATTAACTGCTAATAGTGTTACAGCTTATTTACTCGTGTGAGAGAGTAACATTGATATATTTTTACTTATGTTACCGCGCAAATATAACCATAGAACCTGTGTGCACACGCGCGTAGAATTGTTCATTTCACTGATGTAATTTTTTTTCCACTTGCTCAACATCCACTCACATCTCCATCACGCATTGAGGTATCTCTCTCTCTCTCTCTCTCTCTGTGGACAAAGCGCACATGTATTGCGCTTAACAAAACATGGTTTTTTTTTATAATTCGAGATGTAATAACACGAGGATAATTTAATATTGAACTTTTGGGAAGAGTAACATCCCCTCGATGTTTTTTCTGAGGAAGGACCACGCCATCGCCAAATTGGCCGGTTCTGTGGTCGCGGAACTGATCCCGGAGCATCCCCCTATCAGCTAAATCGACTGGCATACCGCCTCCAATTATATGATTATGAAAGTATGATTCAATGTTTCGGGCCACGCGAGTGAATGGAATCACCCGGATCGGAAGGTTTTTATCCCTCTTCGGGTTAAAGGATTAAGCGATCTTGAGGATCACTGACTGACTTTCACAGACGTAAATCTCGCATTGAGCGAAACTGCAGTGCAACAAGAGATTGGGGGAGGGAGGGAGGGTCGTTCGATCATGCAAAATTATTGCGTTTGAGAAGACGACACGATCTCCCCCTCGTTCCAACTGTCGCTTGTGTTGTTGCAGGTTAGAGGCGAGAAGAGAGAGGGAGGAATACGTCATGTAATCCGGCGCGCAATCGTAGTTACGTGTCGAGCGATTCTAATTCGCGATCTTAATCCAACGCGATCATTCCGCTGCATTTTATTAGCGAATTTGCTCTCGACACCAATACCATCGCGAACGATATACGAGGGTTCGTGTTCGTCCATTGTATTTGTCGCTTCAACGGGAAAACGAGCTTAGAGCGTTATTCGTCGCGCGGAATAAAAACAAATTTTGCATTTGATATTTTTGTTCTCTCTCTCTCTCTTTTTCGACGTGTGTCATAAAAATATGTTTGTTTTTTTATAGAATTTATCTTTTTATTTGTGTAAAATTTTTTCTCTCTCTCTCTCTCTCGTGAAACAAAAGCGCAACACGCGCGATTTTTGTTTGCGAGGCTAATATAAATTTTCTCAAGATACAACAAATTGCCGAGCTCTTTCCATCGGAGATTCCAATCGGATAACGTGCGAAAGTGCGCGCGCGGGATAAGTGTGCGCGCGGAAACCAGCACAACGAGATTGGCTCGGCCAGCTAGTTATGATTAGACGCGACAGTTGGTCCTCCACGAGCGCGGTATCGAAAAGGGCGGTGCACTTGCTCCGTGTATTATATATTCCAATACTCATTGACGCGCGGGTCTCTCTCCGAGCGTTTGTATGCGTTTCTGCCGTGAAGGGTCGAACGGGGGGGGAGAATGGCGATAATACGCGCCGACAGGCACGCACCCCCTCGGGCTTGCGCGGCCGCGAAAGGGGATGCTGCCTCTGCGAGAAAGGAAAACATATACATACAACAACCCGATAGAATGAGCATCGCGTGCGCCGACGCTTGCAGCCTCCCTCTGATCACCCCTCCCCCTTGCTCTCTCCTTCAGATCCAAGCGGTCTTCCCCTTTTCCCTCTCTCTCTCTTTTTTTCTCTCTTACTCTCTCGACGTGCTCGGAATTATACGCACTGATGTTATAATCCTCTCGTGTTACGCCGTCGCACATGCTGTCCTGTAAGCAATACATTGTTTTTTTTTTTTTTTTTATCCTTCATCTCCCTTCTAGCGCACCATCCATATGCACACTTCGCTGCCGCATGATCGCCCGGTGATCGACGAGCGCCGATTGTCGAGAATAACGTCAAAGTGCGATCCTTCGTCGACGACACGGGGGTCGACGGCCTGTCACGTTTAAATATTGAATTGTTCGTTTCTCCATTTAGAATAGGTTTTTCCGCGAGTAACGCGCAAAGATAGACGCGCTGCATCATCGCTGATGGCTACGCTTCTTCAGTTATTTCTCTTGACACTCTCAATCTCTGATTTAACTAAAGAAAAACGGTGAACGTTTGCAACATCGTAAGCTTAAAAATATAAATATTCTTTCGTCGAAAAAGAATATTTGTTCGGTCTTTCCTCGCAAAAAGTACGTACGCGTACGACACGCTGTGGCGCACATTAATTTCAAATTCAGTTTTCACGATCGCTTCCACATAGATGAGTGATTTTTTTCGAGTTGCTGCTGTTGTGCAAAAAGAGTCGAGAATTAAAATTCATAAATTCCAAAAAAAAAAAAAAAAAACGTTCTCAAACATGTCTCGGCTCGACGTCCAGCGATGTCAAGAGCATCGAAATAAAAAGAACAAGTGCGACTTTTCTCCGAAGAGTGTATGTCGCGAGAGTATAATATATGCATCGAGATCCTTTTGTGCTTCAGATATCTGGTAGCGGGCGGCTTAGTGGATCGCGTGTCACGCCACAGTCGCGCCCTGATCGAGACGGATTTTTTTCCGGATCATCAGGAGCAGGAGTCGCCGGTGTTGGTATCGTCTTACGATCTCCTCGCGCGTATCTGCGGCCATCTGAGGCGCGTCTCGGGCGTCGATCAAGATAATGTCAGCGTGCAGCACGGCTGCGAGGGTGGCAACAACAACGTCGAGCAAACAAGCAACGAGTCGCACTTGCTGTCGACCTTGTCGGCGACGGAGGCCTCAGGTGCGATCGGCGCGCTTTACGCCGCTGTCGCGTTTACGCCGCAGAACCAGAAGGGAGCCTCGCCCACACCGAACCAGGTCGCGTTCACGACCGCCGTGCGGAATCTCGCCGGTCGCGGACTCGAACTCCTGAAATCGATCGCCGAGCTCGATCTTCGGACGCTACAGGTACGTAGGACTTTGATCAAATAAACGAGCTTATATAATAAAGCTGAGTAAAATTTAGATACAAATAAGTATTTAGATATATCTAGCATTTGTGTTATTAAGCGGATGTTATAGTTTCGAGCTGCGAGTTGTTATTGCACTCTCCCGGATTATTATTACTCTATCCTTCCGCGTTCAACATGCAATATGTGCGAATTCGCGCATTCCGCCGGTATACGTCATGAATTAATTCCGCCTCAATTTCGACACGTTTCTCAGATACTTCGCGCTAAATGCGGCTGTTTCATTTTGAAATTTATTCATTCGATAATGAAAATTGCATTCAGCTCGAAATATAGACTCACCAATAGATAGTTGCAATTAGCGCGCGCGTGCGCATTAACTTGCGATATAATCTGTAATTGACGCACGGTTATGTAGATATAATTCCGCTAAGTATATCTTCGCACACACACACAAACCCGTTTTAGAATAGATATATCTCGGGTCGATATTTTTAGATATCTCGAATAATTCAAGTATGTGGAAGTCGACATACGCATTAGATTCGGCATAAGCTCCATTACTCTTTAATTCGCATCGCGGTCTTCC
Source organism: Pseudomyrmex flavicornis (assembly GCA_014825475.1). Lineage (NCBI taxonomy): Eukaryota > Metazoa > Arthropoda > Insecta > Hymenoptera > Formicidae > Pseudomyrmex > Pseudomyrmex flavicornis. The sequence continues at coordinate 26,677 of QVNW01002477.1, forward strand.
GATTCGCTCCCCCGGCGCGTCACTCCGCCAAACGACGAGGATGCCGTTGCCGCTTGTTGCCGCCAACAATGCGGCTTATCGTTGGAGGGCGCCGATGGAGTGCGTGATGGAGATATCATGTATCGCGAGGGGGTTCGCCTGTCAAGACGTAAAGGGCCTCCCGTCAAGTTCTCTCGCAGCGAGCCGACCACGAATTGAATCGGGGCGGCGCCGTCTCGCGCCCTCTCCCGTCCCGCAAAAACCATAAGGGCTATCCCGGCGCCCCGCGGGAGGGCCCGTGCCCCCCTCGTGCGATCCCGCGGGAGCGCCCGTCGATTATCCCGCGGGAACGGCCCAGATGAACTGCCACCGCGTGCATTTGTTTTGCGCGTAAAAACCCGACAGGTTTATTATCTATTCTCTTTGGCCTCCTCCTCGCGATGCGGTTTTAGCCGCGACAAAGCCGTTTACCACCACGATGAAAGCGCGTCTTAGATTTCAACGGGCTTAACGGTCCATCTTGAGAGGGGTACTCGGTAATTTAAGGTCAAGGAAAGAGAGCGGAGAATTATATCGATATCGTATTAAGCGCCATTGAACACGTTACTCTACATCGGATTTACGTGTAAGCTAGCGGCGATAGTATTACAGAGAGTCTTTCTACTCGTCAATTGAGTTTATGAATTTTTTCTGGGTTTAGGCTTTTTAAAGTGCGTGCGTGCGTGCGTGTGTGTGTGCGTGCGCGCGCGAGCGGTTATTGATGTAAAATATTGAACAAGAAATTAAGCTTCGTTATTTAATCTTTTTTTTAATACTTGTAGAGCGTGCATTTAAAAAAAATATTCGCGCCTTTCGAGTATGCGAGAAAGAATCACTTGTCATTTGCAGAGTTTCTTGGGCGCCGAAGGTACGAGCTTGCAGTGGCGCCTGATAGCGAGTCATCTGATAACTCGGTTTTCCCGAGATTCCTTATCAGACAACAAGGAAACGGGATCCGCGCCGAACGCGAGCGGCATTCACATCCTCTCGACGTTGTTCGTGGTGCTCGGATATTTCGCTCTCAACAATCCAGACAATCAGGTATGTATGTGTGTTATTATTATTATTATTATTACCCGCAGCGGATTCCCTTCTCGCAAACAAACTTTTTGTCTGAAAAATATTCGTCGGCGGATCTCGTAGTGATTTTCCGGCGAGGAATTTTCTCACTTTCTGACGTTAACGCCGTATTTAGCGTTTCTTCTCTCTCGGTAGTTTTCTTTGACCGTTAATATCTCGAGTCACCCGGTACGTCCCGCGTGAAATGAATGCGCTGGATGGCGTGCAACGCGTTACCAACGAGAAGGAAGAAGCTGTTAGACACAACACACTCAGCGGACCTCCCATCAATATACGGCCGAACGCCGTAAAGATATATTTACGACGTTCCGTTCCACGTCTCCCGACGCGTGCACGCGCGCGATCTTTCTGTCACGTGCGCAGCACGGCCGATCCATCAGCTAGTTCGCGAAGTCGCGTGGAAACTCAACTAATTATACGCGACACGGAGAGCAAACTGATATCTGAGAAAATGGATTTAAATAGATTTAACAAATATAAATTGTGTACACGCAAATTGTCTCTTTTCGTTTACTTTAAACGCCGTCACAAATTGGATTTTAAATTTTACTTGATTTCCCTCTTATTCGAAGTTTACGGAATAGAAGAAAAATACCCAATATATAAATTAATTAATAAAATATTATAATTTTGAAATATTTCTCGATGATAATATATTTATATTAAATTTCAAAGTTACATTGCGCTACATATTTGTTTTCTTCGAAAATTATTTTCGAAATTCTTGAAACGAGAATGGAACAAACACTTTTTCGAGCAGGTTCCTTCAAGGTTATTGATATTTTTCAATTTGAGATTGATGAAAACGCTGTAAGATTGCGACCGCCGCAGCTCGCACATCGCTCCGAGACCGGTCCTCGCGTTCACACATCGGTCCCGCGAATGCGTGAATCGGGATGTAACGCTGAGTGCACCGCCGATGTCGCGCATTCGTCTTTCAGCGCTTTTTTAAGGCGCCGCTCTCAAGAGCCGACCCTCCGAGAGTAACTGCCTCCGGAAAATCGTCTTCCGCGAGAAAGAGAAAGCGAGAGAGAGAAAGAGAAAGAGAAAGAGAAAGAAAATGGAAGAAACGAGACGCTTTTAAGCTCGTACGAGCATCTGCGGCAGCCAAGGTTATCGCGCCCCAATGTGTGTGTACCCACCTTCTTCGTTCACGATCATAAACACGTCTGCTCCGGGCTTTTTGTCGATGGTCGTAACCAAATTCGAGAAATAGATTTTTTTTTTGCGGTGGCGCCGTGGTTGGTGCGCCTGTGTTTTACTGCTTTTCTTTTATTTTCCCGACTTAGTCCCGACATTAACCAACCCTTTGGAATTGCTCGCGTTATTCGTCGTTAAACACGATACGCTTATTTTTGTCAATCGTAATATTGAGAATATAATTGCAGATACATACTCGTCGAACTAAAGATACACACGTGTGGAAAGTGTGCGTTTATTATTTTCTTCACTTAACGTCTAAAAATAGCAAGTCCAATAAAATAACGTCTGAAAACGCGTCCTTCACAGAATATCAGACGTTATACGACTCAACGTTAAAAACCATACAAGAATTTCCTTTCCACTACAATTCGAGAAATGTCAAGCGAACCTTCCACGTTGGATTGATGCGATACTTGATTTTTGTCAGAACTCGCGTATCCTTCGCCAAATAAATGATCTCGTCGCAAATCAATCAGCGAGTTACTTACTGTCAGCAGATACGTAAAACGTTGTGTATAGACGAACAATGTAATAATCCCAACGGATGATTACAGACACTTAACGCGTAAGAACTTAAAATACGGGTTGTATGACGCCGAGGAGACGGGGAGATGCGTAAAAAAAATAAAAAAAAAAAAAAAAAAACTGTGGGCATTTCCTGCAAGAGTTGCCTGCAGGTGCACAGGAATACGACGTTCAATGCAGTGGCACTAGACGCAGATGTCCGACGTCTTCTCGCGCGGTAAAGGTTTCCGCGACACCTGAGTCACCTCGGGTTCTCACGCTCTTTAAGAAAATTGCTCGGTCGCCTTAATCGAGCCGTACTTCGAGTTTCCGTTTCGAGTATCATGCGGGTGATTTGTAATTAGAATCCTCGTCCGGTGTACGTACCGGTCTTCGTTTTCCCGGCTGAATGTATTATACTTGCAACTACGACGATGCGATTTCTACGTTGTTTTATGGAGCTGCACATTTGCGAATTTCTCTACGAAGACGGTTTTTCGACTCTTGCGCTTCGAGAAAATGATAATAATAGCTTCTACTTCGGGAAAATCTGTTGCAGCTGGTTCTTCAGTCGGCCGGCGCGGGTCCTAGCGTTCTTCAGCAGTTGTGTACCTTGCCGTTTCCTTTTTACGGGGACCCGAGGTTGATACCGTACACGTTACCGGCTTTATTGGCGGCCACGCATAACAATCCCGAAGCGATGGCGGTATTGTCTTGCGAAATGTCGTACGAGGTAAGTGGGTGATTGTCGACGCAACTCAATGGTATTGTTAGAGCGTTTTAGCAAAAATCTGTTTCGCGAAAAAAAATCGACGTGTTGATTAGGTGAAATACTACAAAAATTTCTATTGACTTCACAAAAATGTTAAAAAATGAATTGAGAAAAAATAGATACAGTTGCATTCTTGAATCTCATTTTAGCGTCGAAGACTTTTATCTCTATTCAACATTGATAACACTTCAAGATTTGATAATATTGAATAAACACACGCATTGATTTTACAGTTGCTGGAACAGTACAGAAATTCCGACGAGGGTAAATTGAATCCTCTGGTGCGTTTGCTGAAGAATAACGTCTAGTCCGTCGTGTTTCGTTTAACATCGGATAAATTCAATTCCGTCTTCTTACAAGTTAAATCGTTAAATCGTATCACTCCGCATGTATCGGAGTTCATTGAGCAACCGTTATGTTAACTATCAAACGTAGCTGTTGAATAAAATATTTCTATTGATGTTAAGATAAAACCACAAAAACGTATAAGAAAAGAAAATTTTCTCAAATGTGATTATTTGTAGATCATCGTCACTGCGTAATTAGAATTTCGAGAATATTAATTTCCTTCGAATTACCTGTCGAAATTACCTTTGAGACCAATGCGCGTTCCTTCGAGTTCCAGCGATGAAATCGCGATGAATTAAATTTACTCGAAAATAACGCGAACAAAATATGTATGTTAATTTAGACTTAGACCAGTGCTTCCCTTCCTCTCAAACCATTTTGGTCGCCTATTTACAGTTGCAACACGATGACACACTCGATGACATTCTTTACATTTCTTCATGCTTTATTTCTGAGTCTACTATACACATCATTTCTGACTACAATATATATATATATATATACACACACATATATACACTATTTAATTTCTGTAATACATAGGAATTTTTTCTCAGTCGATTTGAGAGATTTTTCAGTGAGCATCAAATTGCATCAATAATTTTTTAACACCGTTTTATGAATTTTATGAGAACTTTTTGCGAAAATGCATATTGTAAAATTTCGATGATTTTTTATACATAACACGTAAAGTGCTCATTTAAATGGCGATATATTTATTTCGAAAAATATAGCCGAGATAAAAACTAAATTATATATACATAGAAAAAAAAACAAAATAAATAAATAAATAAATAAAAAATCAACGCGATATTAAATGATCTCTTTTGAGTGAACTATAATATCCGTAATAACTTGTGCGCGGAATAATTTATTCCGTTGCATCTCAGTAGCAACTATTACCTGTCGAAATTACCTGTCGTCTCGGTGAACGAATGACGACAGTAAACATCACACGCACACCGCGCTCTCGTGAGTTATCATTTCGAACGATATATAGTTTTTACGCGTTCGCTAAATAAAGTGCAAAACTCTCGGCAGAACAAGGCTCCTCACCGCTAAAAAATAAATGATTCGTCGCGAGAAAAAAAACGATGCGCGCGAATATATAATTTGTTTTTTAAAGTCTAGATCGCGTAGCTTCTTGTAAAATAGACAAGTACGAGCTCTGCCGAATTGAAAAGCGCGGCGAAGAAAAAGTATTGTACAATCGAAAGGAAACACGCGCGAATTATCTGTGAATCTAGTCGTCTTTAAAGTAGATCTTATAGTTGCAATTAATATATGATTACACATCTTGTATTATAAATATTTTTTACTACCGTCCGTTTCTCACGCGTGCCAATGTGTATCGTGCAAAGAATGTGTCTTCAAATAGGCCTTCTGACGTAGTGATCGCGTGGTTTATTTACGGCCCGATATATAGAAAAGTAGAAAATAGTGATTGTATGTGAACCACGTAAACCGTATCCGGTAATCAATAATTTTGAGAATTTAGAGAAAATAAATTTTGTGAGATGTAAATTATTTCTCTTTCGCGTGTGCACCGCATGCTCACACACGTAAGTGATTTTTTTTTTTTATCTAATATTTCACGATACGGTTTCACATTTGGAAGAAATTTTACAGTTACCGAGTTGTTTATGAAAGTACAATCTAAAGGAATATTATTGCTCAATTATATTAAACGGTTATATTGATATTTGTAAAATATCGTAATCGATGCCTGTTAACCTAAAAGATACTGGTTTTCGTGGCTGCAACACATGCATTTGTGCAATGTCCTGCCAATGCAATTTATATTGTAAGTGTTGTATCATATTGTATGGAGTATTTCATAAAAATGTAATAATTCGGCGGTATTTTCTGTCAAACTCGATTTCTCGTTTTAACATTCAAGTATATTTCTCTTTCTTTTTTCTCTTGTGAATTTTTAACATCGGATTTTTAACATCAAATATTTTTTCGTTTGCACACTAAAATATATCTATTTATCACGATATTTAATGCAAATTGTAATATATTTTTCATTTCTATTCAAAAATATTTAAATAGAAAATATTGCCTGAATATTATTACATGGATTTTTCTGACTACATACATGTATACACGTAAATGTAAGTAAATATTTACCAATTATAGAAATATAATAGTCGAACGCAAATGGGAATCATGAACATCTCACGCGTTCGATCTTATAAATAATATATATTATAATAATAATAGTAAAATATATATGTACTATAATATATAATATATAATAATAATAATAGTAGTAATATATTATAACAGATGTAACGAAATAGCTTCTTGCAAAACTTTCGCCCTCGTACAAGCCCCAAGAAGTTTCCAGAAGCTCGAAAAATTGGCGAAAATTTTGCAAGAAAGTTTAATCTCGCAATCTCACTCATAATATAGATACGATTAGTAGCTGAATTAAATCGCAACGTTTTAGTGAGCTGGTATTACCGTCGCTTTTGTCACGTGCTGACGTTTGCGAGTATGACGTTTCGCGCTGTATAACAAAGAGAAAGAAAAAGCGATATTTTTCTATGGTAGCTTATACACAAAACGACGCGCTTAGACTTAAAAAACGATTCTTCACACAAGAATTGTTGCACGCAAAAATATATATTGTATTTCTGCAACGTTGTTTTCGTTGAGTCGATCCGTACTTACATCCCACACACGCATCGTTCACGAGAACTTTCACGCGCATCGCAGAATCCGATTGCTTAGAATAGTGGTTCCGAGAACGCAGCTAGTACGTGTATGCGTGCGTCGTGTTATATTACGACGCGTTTAATTAAAGTATGATCAAAGGAATTCACGTGAAGAATACGCGACTATTTTATTGCGAAGAGAGGAAAAACAGTTTCTATCAAGTGCCATGGCGGTGCATTATTGTGTGATGCGCGTCGAAATTTTCGTCTCGCAGCATGCGCGTTTGACGTACGCGAAGAAGCTAATCTATTACAAATACATATGTAATATATTATGTAACACAATAAAAATAACGCTTTGCGATACGCACTTGCCCGTGTGTTTTTTTAATACGCTATCTCACCCTTTTTCTATTGTAAATGTTACATTTTTCTTGCCGAGAGTTTTTTCTTCTTTTCTCTCCAAGAAAAATTTATTCCAAAATCGCTGGAAATCTGTTTCTATCAAGGCGCGCGCGCGCGCACGCACGGATGGTGCTGCTTAATATAAATCGCGAACTACATTTCCACGCCCCGCGAGAACTCGTATTGAGATCTCCGTGAAAAACGGCATCTCGCGCCCGACCAGAAATGACACTAATACACGCGTGTGTCGTCAGGTCGCATGTATGCGCATACGAGCGCGTTTGCTGGAGAGCGCCGCGAGGATGACGTATGAGGTCCATAGGGTAATTTTTTTCCCGAAGCGTTTTAGCGGGATGCGCCTCTACTTTTTTCCGGCGCCGTAATCTATAGGCGCACTTAATACAGCCGCTCGTTTCAGTTACGCTCGCTCTCTCCTTTCCGCGCTCGTCTCCTTGTTCCCTTTCTTTTCCTCTTCCCTTTCTCTCTTTCCTCCATCTTTCCAGCGTGCACTCGCTCAACGTGTTATGTTGTGCCGCTCGTTCCTCATGCTGTTCAAGTCCGCCTCTCTCTCTCTCTCTCTCTCTCTCTCTCTCTCTCTCCTTTCTCTTTCTCTCTACTTGTGCTCGACATCTCCGGGCTCCACTTAGCGGGACTGCATAATATATCACGCGTGGGCTGCTTTTACACCGCACACCTACGACCCGGCGTGTGCAGCGCGCGATGAGACGTTTATACGTGCGCGCACAGCTCTCGGCGCGACCACGTGCACACGAGAATGGAAAGCGCGCACGCTGTGCACCTCGCGCGAGATGCATTTCGCCACGAGCGTAAATCGGCTTCTCGCCGCACGAGCTCTCGACTGTTACGATTGTGTATAATCGGCAACAGAAACGTCAACCTCTGAATTATTCTCCGCCGCGGTCACCACGCCACAGACGTTGCGGATTCTGCTCGCCGCGGTGAGCAGGGCTGATGAACGCGTCGCGCTATGATTTCGATTTATTTTTTTTTTCAAAATTACATAAAATTGTTTTTCTTTAAAATATTGTCTCACTAGAATTTTTTAATAAATACTTGAAGATGATACTTTGACACAATAATACTTTGACGTAATTTTGGCTATTTCTTCTCTTGCGTTTTAAATGATTAATAAAAGTAATTAACGTTACAAAAAAAGTATTCGAAAATAAAGGTAAAAAAAGCAAATATGAAGAGAAAAAAGTTTTAATCTTAATTCAAAGCGATACGAGGCTCAAATCGCAGTGATTTCGACAAAAATAACGATGAGGGACGAGTGTGGAAGAGCCGTTCTCACGATTACAGGAAGCAACCCTTTGCCGCGCGAACGCGTCGCGAGGACGACCGGCGAGGGCATGCGTGTGTGGCGGGGGTGCTATGTCCATTACGCTTATTACAACCCCGACCGCCCACCGCCACCGCCACTGCTGCTGCCGTCCTTTAACCATCCGCTCCCTCGACCCGCCGCCACCCACCCTTTTACGTGGATGAACATCGATCGACACACGACCTGGAATAGCTGGCTGCGCCAGTCAACGCGCCAGGTAACTAAATTGCCCTCGTTCTCCACGTCCCGAATTTGGTTAGACCGAACGTCGAAACTTCGATAATGTCCGGACACTTCCTGACGGGAGCCGCACTCGATGCCCGGATACGTTCTCCTGATAGAAAGAGCGCGGTCTCTCCGTGTTTTTTAATATTAATTTTTAAATTATCTCACGCCCGCGAGATTTATTTTTTTCGACGGATATTTATGTTTTTTTTATTTTTTCAACAGATATTCGCCAAATTAATTTGCTTGTAGCGTAATTAAAATTGCAATGTATAACCTTAAAAAAATCTATACTTTTAAAAAAGTTTGTATATTTTTAATTATTAAATAAAATAAAAACTCTGTGTAAGAAGTTTCCGAAATTTTAAAAGTTTCAATAAATCTCACAAGAATCAAATTATTTGATATAAGAGAGAAAAAAATGTAAGAGATAGATAGAAAGAGAGAAACTTTTGGGAAATAAAAGATTGATCACGGATAATGTGTGCAACGAAATGAGATACAATTTGCGTCAAACGTTTCGCGGGTATATAATGTTTCTTCTGCGGACGGAATGTTTATGCGCGATAAACCAAATTCTGACCAAAATGTTGCACCGCATCACGTTATCGCTATTTCTTTATGATTGCCGAGTGAATTGGTTAGTGTATACCCACAATTGTGGATATAAATTTCGATTACATTCGATCGTTTATTCGGAAGATTATGTTGGTTATTATATATATATATATATATATATATGTAAATATATATTGTATATATATTTAGAAATGTGCGCGTGTGTTGTATGAAATTTGTAACAATTTTGAAGTACATACACGAGATGGAAATATAATATTTGACGAGAGAATTAAAAGAAAAGATTCGATTAAAAATAAAAACAGTTACGAAATAAATTCTCTGACCGCATTTAAATCTAACACCAGCGTCAATTATCGCATATAATAAGCTGTTGTGCTAAAATATCTCGTCCAAAAATGTTTAGAAGTAAATATATTGAAATGATATCTCGATTTTCCCTTTATATATCGTGTTGCGTTGTTCCTGCCTTTACTCGTTCCTACCTAAACTCGGATCGGTTTTCCCCTCGCGCTGCGAGGAGAGAGAGCACCCTTTCGACTCCAAGATCGACGAGTCGGAGACAGGCGGGAAGACCAGGAAGAAGAGTGAGCGAGCACGAAACCCGATCGTTGTTTACGCAGTAAACCGTCATACCTCCCCCCGCGTAAGCAAAGCGTCTATCCATCCATCGCTCCGAGCAAACACACACCCCGCTGCCGCGGTGCCCTAAAAGCGATATTCGGTTCCCGAAGACCGCATCTTCTCCAGCCGGAGTTATTGTGGGTGAATTCGGATATAGACGCGCGCTTTTTTGGAAGAATATTTATTGTAAAAAAAAGATGACATCCCCTGTATAAAACGTAATTATATTTATACTTTAAGTTTCTCAACGATTTATTTTACTTGTCGAACGCATTTCGCGCATCACACACTGTTCTTCCATATCGAATCACGTAATCATTGTTTTCTACGGTTGAGATCAGGGTGCGACAGGGGGGTGAAGTGCGAAGGAGAGTCGGTTCTTACTCCCGCGCACCATTGAAGAATGCGTTCTATGGGTACTGAATAAAAAAGGAAGATGAGAAACACACAGGGGAAAGAGAGGAAATAATTGTGAGGAGACGCGGAGAGATCCCGCTGACAAGGGCGCGGCTCCTGATTGCTGTCGCATTGTGCACACCGTCTCGTCCCACAACGAGGACAAGCAAGCATTGTCGCGTGCATCGTGTCTGAATACGCCGGCTAGGTCGCGCTACGAATGACGTGGGAGGAACCGCGAGGAGAAAGACACACGAGGAGGCACGCGGAGGGAAAGGGGAGGAAGCTCCACCGCGGCGCGCAAGGGGGGAGAAAAATTAAACCCCAGAGACAATGGGTCAAGCGTCCATAGAATCGGAAACGCCAAACACGCCCTTGCCCTTCTGTCCTCTTTTTTTTTTTCGAGTCCCCTCCTCTCCTCTTTTCCCACTCCTTTGTCATCCTGCCGATTAAGCGGCGGTGAACGGAACACCAGCGTCGCGCACGTACGTACGTCTACAATGCGATATTTAATATTGTTATTTACATTTTTCTGCCCCAAAGCTAACAAAGTAGAAATTATGAGAGAACACGAATATGAAAATTTATAAAATTAACATTAACTCGATACATTGACTGGATATATCGAGTATTTCAGTTTTCGATTTGTCATAACTGGTTGATTGATAATGAGGAACTATATTATTTTACTTTATTATTTTTATTTTACTTTATTATTTTTATTTTAACTTTATTATTTTTATATTTTTAAATTATTATAGTATATTTTCCGCAAATAAATGAATTGTGGAAATTTAGAACCGTATTTTTTATCGTACTTGTAGTACGGTGTTTCTAAAAGAAAACGATGTCGTTAATTAAATACAATTTCGAACAGTTGCAAACTCGTTCAATGAGATATTTTATCGACGCGCGAAGTCAAGAAGCGGGCTATTTAAATCCATCATCCGTGATGCCCAATGACACAGATGCACCGAGCCGTTCACGGCTACGTGTTATTTTATTTCATAGGCTCTCGCGCCCCTTATGGTGTCTACTCGCCGATGTGGCGTATTAAACACGAATGGACGGAGAGACCAGGCGCGTGGTGTAAATGGAACGGGTTCTCTCTTTCTCTCACGCGAGGAGGAACAGGAGAGACAGGGAGAGAGGAGAGCGCAACGAAAACCTCGCGCACGTTATTGCAACGGTGATGAGGAAAGACAACCAGTAGGGATGCAGCGCATGTACGCGTATATACAGACGCACACACGGGCGCACAACGCGCAATGTGGACACAGTCAAGGTCCAGTGATCGGCTGATTGATTGTCTCTACGGGGGTCGCTATTTAGGGGTATCATCGTGAACCGGATGACAGAGGCTCTCTCGGATACCGCCGTGAGAGGCAAACCAGACTCTGTTAGAAAAGAGTCTTAACAAGCACCGAGGACAAAGATTTAGTAGCGATTTGATGAAGAAAATTAGAAGATAGAAACAAATAAATAATTTTCCTTCGTTTCTCATACAATAAATCTGTACGTAATCTGTTAAGAAAAAAAAACTTGTGATAAAGATGATCATTGATTTAGTTGTTTTTTTTTTAGAAAGCTGTCAATATACGACAAAGATTATTTCAACGTGCACGCGTAAGAGTTTGCGATTATGACAGTACTCTGCGCAATTAACGCGCACGAAGGGACGAAAGACGAGGACGTCATTTTAACAACTAGACGGCTGCCTCGGTCGTCCAGCACTCAATTGGTGTCTCCCCACGTTTCCGATCACACGGAGGAAATCGCCCTCCTTTGGCTTTAAATCGGGTCACCGGATATGTACTCGAAGGACTATAATGGGGGACGAAAGCTGGGGAGGGAGAGAATCGAGGAATGTGCGAAAGGAAAAAGCTACGAAGGGTGAAAAGGAGCACTTTGGTTGTTACGCGCGCATTTGAGGAGAAAAGTGTAGGATAATTTTCGAGACTGTCTTAAGAGATATTTTGCCTCAAATAATGATGAATTTGTTTTCTTTTTTTTTTTTTTTTTTTTTTTTTTTTTTTTTTTTAAGATTCGACAGATTTTTTTATTCTTCAAAAATGCGTATAGAAAAATTTTAAAAATCTCTTTGTTGTCTCACGCTTTCTCATTTTAGACGTCTTGATGTCTTAGAAAATTAAATATATTGTTGAATACGTAAAATAAAAAATGATTTAGACGAGAGATTACGGCTCGTTAAGGAATCGTCGGTTTATTGTTAATCAAATCAATAGTTAATCACGACTTTTTGAAGGAAGTAATTTCGCAGCGCAAAACAAAAAATGGGACGCTCGAAGAAGAATCGCCCTTTCCGAAGAAGGCTGGATGACAGCCCCGATAGAGAGGACGAGTAAAAGAAAACGAAGCGTTCCGTCATCAGAAATTAATGCAGGGTGGCGTCGCTATTGTCCCCGGGATTTCTGACTCCGGTACCACCAGCAGCAACCCCGTTGCCAACCGAAGGGAGGAACGAATGCGAAAAAATTCAGATGTGAAATTTTCATTTCCGTTGCGGCTCACCGGCTCGGAAGAAATACTTCCTGGACGGGGTAAAGTTCGCTAGGACGAGGGCCCTCGTAATGTTGATGATGACGCGCTCTCTTGTTTTCCGTGTCTTCGTCGACATACGCTGTAATCACGCCTCCGTGACTTTCTCTTAGGAATAAATTTACGATTCGCAACGCAATAACACTTTTTTCCGCAATTTTTCGAACGGCACATTTTTTTCGAATTATCTCTATTTCTTATTTGTGCAAATCGTTGATGATTCATGGAATATTGTACAAAAATCAGAATTATAAATGTCAATTCTCGTGTTGCATTTTAACGCGTTGCGACAGCGAAGTTAGCTATAGCGAAGAGAATTTTTAGCAACGCGTAAACCCCGAGATTACGTGTCGTCCTGCGTGTTCCCCGTTTGCGGTGGTATCCGGTGAAAACTTCGACTTGGGTAACTCGATGTAGCGGTTCGGCGCACCGTAGCGGCGGATCACCGGAAGCTTTTATTGTTTTACAAGTTTACTACGACTGTCCCGGGATCGACCGGCCCCATCGCCGGCCGATTCGATTGCCTCGAGGACGACCGCCACATTTTCCGTCAAGACTTTTCGCGTGGTTGCCCCCGTATCATTCCCTCCTCTCCTCGAGGAAACGTTCGCTTCCTCGGACCACGTAAATTTATCAATTTCAGGGGAACTCTGGCGAACTTTAAATCTTATGTTATTTTCATGTTTGTAAAAATAAAGTTTCTCTGAGTCTGAAAATTGAGTTTCTTATAGTTGCGCGAGTAGCTTTTCCAGGAAAACAAAATTAATAAAATATGAGAAACAGCTGAGGAGAGATTTAGTCCTCAGTTGTTTATATATATATAAAATATATATAATCTGTGTGAACACAAAATACGCACATTTGCTCCGCAAATTTTGCAATTAAATTATTAAGGACTTGGGGTGGAAACGTGACGCGAGAAAATGAGTAATGCGAGCATCAGAGAAGCGTCGTCGTCTTCCTGTTCGACTCCGGGATTTCGAGACGGCACTCCCACGGGGGATCGTTAACGTGTATGTATATGGGGTTGACATACAAACAGACGGGTAGTGTTGTAATTAACCGCAATCATTGACGGCAAACATACAACGGTTTTTGCCTCCCAAGGGACGTCATTGACCGAGTCCATCGTCGTATGAGAGCCCGCGGTTCACGTAGCCGCGCAAGAAGCGCAACACGGACGCGCGCGTACGATGTGATCAATATTTATATCTTCGAAATCCAAGGGTGAATCTCTCCACTGCGCCCGCGGGCGCATACAATCGTATCGCAATTGTGTGCGCTTCTCTCTTGCTCCGGCGGTTACAAGAGAACCGCGGTCAATATTTATGATCGGGAACATCCCGTTGATACACACGAGTACTCGCCCTCTCACGTTGTGCGCGCATGTGCGTTCTTTAATGAGTGTGTTATGTTGATCGGAGAACTTCGTAACTCCGTTGCGCGTAAAAATCAATATTCACGGGGAATACAATATCGATGGAATACAGAAAGAGCACTTTCAACTTTTCTGAAGCGACATAAAGTCGCAGAAATAAAGAGAAAGTATTTCACAGTCTCACGCCGCTTTGATGCAGCGAAAAAAATTGTGTATTATATTTACAATATTGAGTTAAAGAACGGCTTAGTAAATTCAAAATAATTAAAATAGACCAAACACCTAGTAATCCACCGATGATAGTAGTTTCTTCGAAACTTACTTTCACCGCATCTGAGAGTTCTTGAATTTTTTAAAGAAACCGCATCGACGGTGGACTACTGGCTGTTTGGTCTATTTTAATTATTATATTACAATTTGTATATATTATATTTGTATAATATACAAATTGTAATTTGTATATTATACAAATTACAACTGTATATTATGCATATATACAGTTGTACATATATTATATTTAAAATTTATACACAGTGTGTATTTGTTCAGCATTAAAAAAACAAAAGATGTAACAATGCCGAATAATGTACCGTGATATCAAATACTATCCGGCATTTGCCGGAAGCTAAAGCGCATTAATAATCGAACGTACACCGGATAAAATCGACTTCGATGGAGTGTGTTATAGTAGGTGGATGCTGCTCTTCTTTGATCCGCTCTGACGCGCGCTCGTTCCCGACGTCGCCGCGTCGGTCGGAGCATCGCGCGATTCGCGCGTGTCGTCTCAACGCTGGCTGTCGTCGTACGGCACGGCACGTGAGGCGCGAGCACGCGCGTCGCGGTAACACGAGCGCGATGCGTGTGCGCTCAGAAACGCAGCCAACACCTCACCCTTCCCTCGGCGCTAAAAGCATATCTGTGTCGTCTCGCGAATACACACGGGGGAGGGTAACGAGAGGAGGGGAAGGAAACGTGAGGTCTTTCCCCCTCAAGGTTTTCGGTCGGTGGGTCGTAGACGTCGTTCCGCTTACTTTTCCCTTCGCTCTAGACACGCTCGGCGGATTAACGGTGTCTCGATTGTTAAGATTTAGCGAAAACCGAAATAAAATGTAATGTGTTCTTCGTGTTGTGATTTTTCCCGAATAAGAAAATGTATCGGATTGAATAAATAATTTTATTCTTGGATCGAGAGCGACAAAATTTAGAATGTAAAAAATAGTGTGGTTTTAAACATTTCGAGTTGTTTCGGACACAAAGAATTATAGTCAATTACTTGTAACAAAATGGGAGACATCTCTCACGAAGATGCGAAAGTAACGTTATGTTATACTGGAAGTGACGTGCTACTTGAAGAAACGACCGCAAAGAAATCTTCTTTAACATAATCCGAGATATTTCTGCTGAGACGACAAGTCATTCCCCCGCTTCGTATTCATCGAGCGGGGGGATGCGAGTACACGTAGAGAATCTATCTCTGTCGCGAGCTCTCTCTCTCTCTCTCTCTGTCTCGATACTCGCAAGCACGAGGGCGCATCCCGTCCCATATGGCTGATATACACGCCGATTATTACATTACGTATGTAGGCCCGAGAATTATAGTCAAGGCGGGGGGTGTTGAATGCTGTGCATATTCACACAACGATTTAGGGAAATGTTGCATCGCCGATAACGAGACCGATATGGAAATGTATACAATTATTGCAATCGGTACACGTGTGAAAAAATGGTCAAAACGCGAATTTCGAAAGAGCAGAATTCGCGCGCTTATCAATTTAAATCCCCAACAATGACCAACGTTCGTTCCAAAATTTGTATCCTATGGAAAAAAAAACATACGCATGTAAATCGAACATCGATATCTTTGCGCATCTATTATGCAGTGCGAAGATAAAAACGCACATCAATATTGTAACGCAGTGTTGTTTCACAGCGTGAGGAACATACATCCCCAAAATTCTAGCTCGCGTCGGTGTGCCTCTAAATATAGATTATTTTTACTGGCGCTTATCCAATGACTACTAATAATAAATAGCAATCGACGTGAGGCATCAACCTAACGCTAGCAAGATTGAATTCATTCGACCGCACTTTCCACCCCGTATATAAGCGCGTGGGGTGCTCGCCCGGAGAACGTTTGAGAATATACGATTGGTCACGGGAAAAAAGAGAGGGAGAGCAAAACGAGAGAGAGAGAGAGAAAAAGAGAAAGAGAGATGAGACACATAGTGATTCTGATTAAATCAGCATTATAGAGCGCGCGGGGCCGCGGACTTTTCTCGTCGTTTCACCCCACGAGTCGTCTCTCACGACAATGACACCAAATGTCGACCTCGAGATCGGACCCCACCACGGGGTTGGTGGAGCTTTAATCACGATCCTCCCGGTGCTACTGCCGTGCACATACCGTACGAGTGCTCGCTGCTCGCGTTGTTACACTAGCAGGTGCCCCTATAACCTGCCCCCCCTTTTCCTTCATCCCGTTCGTTCTCTCGCCCCCTTGCTTTCTCGCCCTTGCGCAGCGCTTCGATTTCAATTGACACGACGAACATGTTGCACTTTGCGCTCGATCGCGGGGCTACAGCCCGGGGGGCGAGAGCAGAGGCCACACACTCTATGCTCGCTTTCGCTTTTGTGCGCCGCGATTGTCTCTGCGCGCGCGGAGAGACTTTTGATGTAGCGCGATTCTCGCGGCACCCCGAGAGAGTGCCCAAGATGATTATCGGTACATCGATGAGAGAATAATTGAAGCAGCCGAAAAAAGACATTCAAAAGAAACAATCTTGCGTTCTTTAATTTCTCGTGAAAATTTTTTTCGGGTTGCTTTTTGTAGCGATGATACTTGTAAAAATATGTTCTTCTGAACACAAGCATGTAGTTTGGAAATAATTAATGTAAGTCCAGTAATAAAATATACTTTATCATTTACTATTTAACAATATTGAAAAAACGATTTATCAATTATAAGATTGTAATTATTTTTTTTATTTTTCTCGTTACGTGTAATTACGGACGAATTGTAATTGGTAGGAACGCCAATAAAAATACGAAAAGGCAAAAAAATTGTTGCGCACGCAACCCTCGGAGTAGCGCGCAAAATGCTCTGCACCTTGCGCGCGCTGCGGGGACAGCCCCCGTAACAAAAGAGAAACAAAAATATTATTCCTACGCAGCGACCCCATATAGAAACGTCGTCCCGAATTTTCGATCCCCTTATCCGTCGCGTTTGACCTCCCTTCTCCCCTTGTTACAGCGTCTCTTCTTGCGCGCGCGCGTCCGGACCGCTACATTTCGGTGATTCGGCGACGTGATGGTTTCACGTCGTGGCTCGTAGCGCTTTTGCGAGACGCCGAAATCGAATTTATTATCCGTCGCTATACCGGCCGGGGCATCGGGGCGGCGTGTTTGCAGCGGCTTAATCGAATCCCAACCGGACGATAATCGAACCGGACCGGTTACTTTCGACGGAGCGGAGCGAGCGTCCGCAGACGCCCCCTCCGGTCACGCCGTAACCATTAAAATGCGTTACCGGAGACTCGCGCTGCGGTCGCTGCCAATAAGAATTTCGCGGCTTCGTCGCCGCGACACGTCTTCTGGAAATTCATCGTCGTCGAGGAGAGAGATATTCGACGCGCGCGGATAATCTCCCGCGGAGAACACTCGGCTGTCGACTTGTTCCCCGTCACTTCTATATAATTTTCACAAGTACGCGAAGAAACCAGAAAAAAAAAAAAAAAAAAAAAAAAAAAAACGGAGTTTTTCCTCGTCGACTGTCATTTCGCCTCGACGAAAAACTCGTTTCGCTCCCTAATATATATACGTGGCGGTAATTCGTATAATTATGACGACTCTATCGGCCGGGAGGATCGGCGAGAGACGTTTCGAGGCAGGCACTTTATCGAACGACGCTGATCGGATCGTTGCCTAATTTTCGACAGGGCGCCGCGCGTTTAAGGTCTTACTTTCAGTAAATCCTCGAATTAGTAGTCGCCATTGTGGCCGCGATGTAAGATAACGTTTGGATGTAGAGAGGGCCAGGTAGATTAAGACCTGGGAGGAACAGGGCGAGAGATGCTGAGGCGAGATGGTAGGAAGAGAAGGATACGGTAGAGCGGGCAGGAAAGAAGCGTATCCGGAAAGAGAGAGGAGAAGAGTGTCGGGGCTCTGGGTGACGTGGCAGATGCGAGTCCTCGATATCGGGGCTACCCTCTTTCTGCCGTCGCCTTCTCGGAATTTCTACTCTTCTAATGCTCGTTCGCCAGTCTCTCTCTCTCTCTCTCTTTTTCTCTTTTTCTCTCGAACGTCATTCGCCGATGTCACGAAGGCCGCGTGCGAGATCGTCGGGAAGCTTTTTGACGCGCAGAAGATGGCTCTTGTATAGATTGGCATCTTAGGTTGGTAGCATCCTGCAGTTATGTCGTGAGTACTACTTGAATTGCAAAGATATTCTATTGTAAACTCTCTTTTTTTTAAATAAAGAAAAAAATAATAGACGGTGCGTAAAGAATTCTTTATTTAAATTCAAATAAGACGCATACGTTTTGATCTTGTAGATTTGGATCCTCGCGTCGGCTACGATAATGATATATATTATCTGACAGCCTGATCTACAGCCTGACCGCTTTAAATAAATATGTTATTTCTCACGTTGTTGCTAACAATTATAGCTACCTTTTTTTAATTCTCTGAACTTGTTTTCTTTGTTCGCCGTCGTGAAAATAAAGAAAAAAAAAAGGATAATTTCGCTTTTAACTCTTTGAGCGCTTCGCGATGCAGCTTCTAACTTAGTCACCGGGACTCTCGTGAATAATGTCTTTTGTTTCTGGCGGTTATTCGACGTAGAATTGAGCAAACAAACTTCGAAGAATCGTTATTGCTTTCAAACTTGGATATTAGCGGAAACAAGAAAGCGTCTTCTTTTCATTTGTCCCGCAAGTTTACGTAGTTACCAAAGTCGGAGAGACAGGGAGAGAAAGAAGAAAGAACAACGAATATTCACGTGAATATTTCCTATAAATTAGCGGTGATCGGTGTCGGTCGCAAATTTCGCGCTATTCATCGTTGCACGTCGCACGCGGCTACTTTTCATCGGAGCGCGGAGCATAAATCAATTTCATTGCGTCTCCCCTCACCTGATGCACTCCGTGTTTTCATTACCACGGGTGCGCGCGATCGCAGCCCGAACTCGCTGCTGAAGACGAGGCTTGCATAATAGAGGGATGCACTTAGCGTTTCGCCACGGGAAGCTTGCCGCCGTGGCGAATCTCTTAACAAACACGCGGTAGTCTTCCACACGACGACGCGCCCCGGTATCATCTGGCGGCTCCATTACGCGAGGCATGGAATCGGCGAACAGACGGAAGCTGTTGAGTCACTCGCGCTTCGGAACGTTTTGCATGTAACGGCGCATGACTATCGTCGAAGTTTCGCCGATTCCGTTCGATCAAGCCTTGTTCGAGCCGAATCGATCGCGCGCGACGAATCGCGCGCTCGCGAATCTCAAAACCATCAAGACGATTCGCGTCGAGAGAGAATTCACAATCTAGAGATAATTAATTTATCCTTTAATTGAGAGATAATTTTGATTTTTTAGTTTTACGCTCTCTCGGAAGTACCTGCGGAACTTTGTGCTCTTTATTTAACGAATTTCCTTGCAAAAAAATAATTAACTCCACTTTGTCTTGAAAAGTTTTTCTGTGAAAGTACTGAGAAACTTTGTTTGTCGCCGCGTACACAGAAATTACAAGTATATTCTGTCGTTTCGAATTACTCACGACGCGATCCACGGAAATTACACGGTGACCGCATCGTGCGTTTGTCCTCGGTGGTGGTTTCGATTTCAAGCGGGGTGTTCCGGTGGGAAAGTAAGTCGGGTTGATCGCTATATGGCACGCGGGGGAGTAACGCGCACAAAGGGTGCGGTAATAACGCGACATTATGCTGTCTAACGTGGATCATGTTCCACGCACCGTCGCCCATTATTATACAAGAGCGAAACGTTTTGATCTTGGACCGTGAGAGACCACGATTCGACAAAATTCTCCGAGATGATGCGCGGTTTTCTCTCCTCTTCCTCTCGATCGCGTTAACATATCCGCGATCACTCACGGAAACATAATCAGCGAGCAATACGCACACGCGAGAGTTTTACAACTCTCTCTTTTGTGAGCGATACGTCGAGAAGAAAAGCGCGACACTCGTGTTAAGACGTGGCAATGGGAGAAGGACAGATTAATGGAATCTGCGCGATACAAATACTCATCACTCGCGCGGGACAAGGTGAAAAATTGCGCAAGCTGCGTTCAACGAGCACTTAACCCTACCACGATTCACGGCGGGATCGTCGATCATCGAGATTTATCACGGTATCATCGTTTTATCCGCGATCACCGAATAATGATTTCACATATTTTACTTTTCTCTTTGAGACATCTAAGCCACACAAAACAGTGTAGAGAAAATATCGTTGACACTTACAATTTTTGAAATTATATTATTTTAAATTATTATATCTTATCGTTACTCTTTCTCGCTGTTAACTATAATACCCTCGCATTAGTACGAAAAGTCACGCACAAGTCACGCGAGCGTAAACGTTAATATTTACGTAAATTCACTCGAGAACATTATATTTTCTCTAAGAAAAAATGGAGTTGGTTTGTTTTTCGATAGTTTCACATGTGTAAGTCAAAGATTTGTTCGCAAAGATATCTGTAATAAAAAAATCCCGAACATTTCGTCCATTAGCGAATAAAAGAGATCCTACCCTCTCTGTGTCGCTGCCGGGTTCCATCAAT
Source organism: Pseudomyrmex flavicornis (assembly GCA_014825475.1). Lineage (NCBI taxonomy): Eukaryota > Metazoa > Arthropoda > Insecta > Hymenoptera > Formicidae > Pseudomyrmex > Pseudomyrmex flavicornis. Next base: position 47,570 of record QVNW01002477.1, read on the forward strand.
CTGCTCGACCACGGCAACCCTCGCGCGCGCGAACGGCGCGTGCATTTTTCGTCCGACAGGATGTACTTCGGCGCGCGCGAGATCCTCGAGAGAAACGAAAGAGAGAGAGAGAGAGAGAGAAAGTCGAAAGAGAAGAGTCGTCTCTCATTGCGGACGAGGGATATCACTTAGCGCCCCCGCCTTCGACAGCCCCCTCGGTTGGGACGAAAAAAAAAAAAAAAAAAACGCAGGGGTCGTCGCGCCGGTCTCTTCACGGGGCCATGGGTGGAAATGAAAATATTGATGGTTCGGTTCCGGCCCGCGTACGGGACAATCGGCTAATTATTCACCGACCACGCGACCGCGCCGGATATTCAGAGAACGTCCACACACGCGCGCGCACATGACAGTTCTAATCTTCCCCCCGCATACAAACGCGCGGCAGATCAACTGCTCGATAACGCGCGTTCTGTCGCGTCATTAAGTATTTACGTTTCCGCTGTGACTTTCGTTTTGCGTACACATACCTGCGAATTAACGTCGACGCGATACAGTTCTCGCCCATTCTACGTGCTCGCGAGCTGCTTTTCATTTCCAGTTTTTCGAAGACTTAACAGGTTTCTGAAACAAAAAATATTTAAAAATAATGTGGTTTTTGTCCATTAAATGTATAAATTATAAAAAAAATATAGAATATAAAATATAATAAATAAAAACACCAATGCTGTAAAGAAGATGACGCGGATTGTATGTCTAACTACTTAAAAGGGATAACGTTAAGAGATCTCGCGAGTATCTCACGCGCTAGCGCGCACACACGCGCGCACAAACGGAACGCTTAGAAAGCGAGCTTCGTGCAGTGCGTTGTTGCGTGCGCTGAAAAGTTGGCCGGCGTGTTACACGACGCACGGCACGTGACGTCACGGTAGCGTCAATTAGGCGTCGCGTGGCCGAACGGCGCCACGCGTCATTTGTCAGCGTCCCCGCGAGAGAAGTCGCCGAATGCGACGTATACACGCACGTCCACGCAACGTCGAATTCTCCACCTCTTCCTATGCGATCCGCCCTTTTTCTCTCTGGGAAACGAGCGCTCGGTTCCGGACCACTTTGCTCTCGACGACTTCCTTCGTCGTTCGAAACAGTCCCGCGAAACGAGTTGCTCATTTTACGGCGCGTGAGATTGCGCGCGTGTACTTAAGATTGACGAGAGTATAAAGCAGGGCGTTTAATTTTTATCGTAAAAACGCGTGTAACGTGTGACGTGCAAATATCTTCGACAAAACTCGCTATCTCGTCTGGAGCTTGTGTTCGCTTGGCGAAACAAGAGTTTGCAGATTTTCATAATTATTCTCTTTGAGAAATGAAAAATTGACTCACTTGATTGATCGCGACAAACTTACTTCGAGAAATAGCGCGAGCATTAATTCGAGCGTCATTTGTCATCGCACGGTATGCAAGAACATCGATGCACCAACACAATCATCTCCGCAAACTACTATATGGCACAATGCCGGCTGATTGGAAGTCACGTGTCGGCGGCAATGAATTCGTATGTCGGGGTCACGTGTCTTGCCCAGCGCGTATAGCCAAAAGTCAGGCGAGTTACAAGCCACTCTCCCTTCCTCCCCGAACCGCTCACCTATTCTATCCACGCATCGATGAGACCTTCCGAGCATCGAGCGAACTTCGCATCCCTGAATTTGTAGACCGACGTCGCTACGACGACGCCAACGTTGCTCTTTTCAGTGTGTATATACATGCGCCTCGCAGGTACGTTATGTTACACGATCGTATATTTTCACATTTACGAGGTAAATACAATAATTTGATTACGATTATTTTATGTGCGTCGAGAGAAACATAAGTAAATATATATGTATCAATATAATATTATAATATATAAAATAAAATATATTTTATAAAATATTAAATGTAGAGATTATATAATAGCACATTAAAATATTAACCAACTTAGAGGTCGATATTTATAAACGCAAATTTAATAGACATGGAAATTTGAATTAAATTTAGTCCGAAAATTTATCTAAGATGCTTAAATTTGTATCTGATATATATAAAATATCCAATTTATCTTCTCAGGCTCATTGATCTTAAATCTAAGTTGGATATTACCACGAGCTTTAATTTTGAAAAGATATTAAATTACTGTAACTCTTGCTTATCGTCAAATTTTTGTTATTTTGCATCATATTGAAAACGTCAAATAAAAACTGTGACTTTTTAAATGTATTTTGTTTGTACGAGGCTTGTTCGGATGTCACCAGCAATTTCTACCAAAGAAGAAATCAGCGAAGACGTTAAAGCGGGATGTGGGAGAGAAAGCGAAGAAAGGGGTGACGAAGGGCGGTAATGAATTAATTGCCTTACGCTAGCGCGTGGCCGGACGTACGGCCGATCGTCCCGAACTTCCGGTCCCGGGCGGATCCTTCCTTTTTCCTCCTCTTCCGAGGTTTTCGTGGTTCCGATCGAAAGCCGCAGCGACGGCCGTAGGGACGCGCGCGTACAGAGCGTCGTCCATTCTCCTGGAAAATATTTATCGTGCGACACGCTCGACGCACAAAGGGTAGTAAAACTGCTTTTCTTCAAATTCTCCGGTCCTTCCTTCCGGAGAGCTACGCGCGCAGCTACTTTTACAGATGCCAGTATTGATTTTATCACACGCAAACACATCCGAACGCACAAAAGCGCCATTTACTCGATCGCTGTGTTATTGAGTTTATTTTCTCTCAGAGAGACCTAATCGCGAAATTACTCGCTTCATTGTGCAAAACATTTTGATTATCTGTCAAAAATAAAACCCAAGCCCGTTTTTACTCGATTTGAAAACTTCGATGAAAAAAAAAAAAAAAAAAAAAAACGCAGGCATATGGAAAAAGTGTGCCGCAGATTTATTGACCGTGGCTCGTAACGATGAGCAGGAGAGGCGATATGGCTTGTTCCGCGCTTATCGTTAGTACGATCTCTTATCGGATGCACGCTTGCGCGGGGGTGGGACCGCGTCGGGGATAGGCGGAGTACGGTTGGTGCATGCCATATGGCCAGAAAGGGCAGCTGTTGATCGGATCGCGTGCTCATCATCTCTCAAGCCAGCTCATGCTTACTGTTTCTACTTGATTTGCAGATGGCGCAATTATTAATTACGCAGCCATGCGAGGTAATGCACAAGCTTGACGATCTTCAAAAATTTCGGTGAGCTTTCAGCAATCAAATTTCATTCGCACGGAATAAATCCTTGCGAGTTTTAATCCGCGCGATTAATCACATTTTCTATTTTGAGTTTTTGAGCGCGCTCGACGTAGCTTTTTCTTTCCGCCAGTTTTCAAAGCGATAACTGTGTTTTCCGTGTTTAACGAAAATATTAACAGGTGTATAGAATGTCGATAAAACAGATAACGTACGGTCGCGTGCGCCGTAGTTAAAAAAAAAAAATAAAAAAAAAAAAAAAAATATTCTCTGTTTGCACAGATAATCCTTTGGTCCCTTTTATGTTAGCAAACAAATCCGATCCCGCTACGGTAGCGAGGCTTTGCAAACAGGTGACTCGAAAGCCGATGTGTTCTAAATTTTATCTGTAACGCAATATTTAACAGTTTGCGAAAGCTCAATCAATTTTTTTTTTTTTTGTACACAACAGTTACGATCAACAATTTCGCTCGCATATGAAGTCGCCGATGTTAATTTTTTTTACATATTCATAAACAAATTTGTTTTATTGGTAAAACAGACAGCGTGTCACAATCGCGCAACAACAATAAAAAAGAATCTAAATTCTTTCACGTGTTTGTTACATTTGATAGAATATTGTTTCAAAATCTATGAAAAATTTAATCGCATATAGTTTACATAATTAAGAAAACTGATCACTTCTTTTAAAATCACAAGTTACAAGTTGCTTTTTTAAATTGTTTTTGAAAAATTCCCTCATCATTTGCATCCAATTGAGCAGATGGCAATGACTCCACACCGAACAGTGACTATTGCAACCGATTCCTGATAGTGTCGTAGAATAAAAAAAGAAATGCGCATCACTGCAAGATCGGTTTTATTTGTTGCGACACGTGCCGCTCGTAATTAACGGAAAATCACCATATACGTATGTGGATTCGAGGCGTGAAAGGTATGCGATGATTACGTGTGATCGTACATAAAACACGCGATGCGCGCGTTCATCCCTGCGCGCTCATCGTTGCTCCAACGCGTTCCCTTGACCATTCGTTCGACCTGGCGATGCTATTTTACTGTACAAGTCGGACTATCTCAAACACGAGACACGCACGTATTGACTTCTGCGCGATGCATGACGAAAACATATTTTTATGAGAATAATGCACGCGAAAGTGTTATTCGAATGAATTACGTAAGAAAAGTCGGCAAGTATCGTCCACGGACTAAATTTAAAAAACTTAGTTTTGTAAAAAATAAAAAAGGGAAATAAGAAATTTATAAAATTATAAAATAAATCGAGAAATTTTTTGAGACAGAAAAATTGATATTTAAAAAAAGGTTCATGCGCAAGATCCGATTATTTACTGTATTATTTACTGTAGACAAAATGAGACGAAAATACATTTAACGTAGTCGGACCGTGATTTCCGACACGGACAATAATCATCATCATGGAAGTCGATACATATCCCTCCCCCCACCCCCCCGAGCAGCGAGATGGAGATTTCATTGTTTCGCCATGCATGGCAGAAACCAGTTGCTCTGGTTCGCCTCACGGATGCAGGATGCAGCTGGTGCACGCAAGAAGAGAAGGGGAGGAGAGAGAGAAAGAGAGAAAGCGCGTACCTATATAGATAAAGTAGTTATGTCTATATGTCTCGTCCAAGTTCTGTTCCAAGGGACTACCTTTCTCTAACCGGCCGACAAAAGGGCAGCCACGGATAAATATGTAACTATAAAAAAAAAAAAAAAAAAAAAAAAAAAAAAAAAAGTCTTTGGCCTGTTCAAGATGGAAGCCGCGCGTTTTAGAAAAGCTCGGCGCATCTTTGTTTCCTGAGAAACGACTTTTGCTTTTTTCTCGTCATATATGTACATCGTTTAATCATACGATTGTTATCTCTCTCTCTCTCTCTCATGCTCTCGATATAATCAATTAAAAGACTTGTCTACAGATTACAACGTGTTGTGATTCTTCTGCGATTATCGCTAAAATCTATGAAGTGACTACAATTAAAAAGTTCTGAATTGTGTATGTACAATTAAAAAAAATAAAAATAAAGAAACTTCGATTTAGTTTTTAATCGAACATTTTTTGAACATACGCGCGAGATATATAAAACCTGTTTAACTATTGAACAAATTTCTGCCGGCAGTTGCGCGAATGAAACAGCTTCGTTAATTCTGTGAAAAGGCAATTTGTCGACGCGGTATAATATATCCCGTCTTTGGTTTGGCGCGTAAATTCCGCTGCGCGCGTCGCGTGTCGACACGGGATTCGCTAAAAATCACCCTCTGCATAATGCAGATATAACGATATAAGCGCGATCGGCGTCAAACTTTTACCACTAAAAGCTTTCGAATCGCTGGCAAATTTGTCACCGGGCAACAGCCCGCTCGACCAATAATGGCGCGCGCGGCGGAAAATAATCGTCGACTCGCATTACGGATCCATTACATACGGGATCGCGCGCGCCCAAACACATATTAACCCCCGCGGCGTTTTGCAACGTTGCGCGGCACACACACCCCCGTTCGCCGTCCTACATTCGACGGAGTATATCGAGCGCAAAAATGATCGATTATCGAACTATATGACGCATACATGCATACGTGATCTCTTTATATATACATATATATATATATACACATGTATATGCATACACGTTCCTCGATGTGGAAAATATTCCCTTTTAGCAGAGTTATGAACGAAACACCGGCAGTTGCTTTCCCGAGTTACAATCGATTCGAAGGGAAGTATATTTACAAATTCATGCTTCGTTTAACGCGCACATTTTGTGCTACTTTATAAAATTTCGTCGTTATCTCTCTATTTCCGACAGATATTTTTTTTTAAGCGTCTCAGAAAGAAATAAATTTCTCTTTACACATGTTTTATTTAAACTTGTATATATTTTTTCATTGTATTTGTCTGTACGAGTGCTTTATATTATTTTAATATCTTTTCTTAAGCGCTATACTACCGTTGTATAATAGTATAGAAATGTTACAACACAGTTACACGGGCGCGACGTTAGGACAAAACTTCCACTCACCGCGCATCCATACGTTAATGCGCACCTCGAGGCGCGCAAAAGGGATTTGTACGTTATTATCCCCCGGGCGTTTTACAGCCAAGAAGGGATTAATATTTTGGCGCGCACGTCGTTGGATGTAATGGAATACGTCCAATATCCAGGGGGCTAATAATTTTTATTCTTTTTTTTTTTATACGCGTCAACAACAACCAACAAGAAGCAACAACCAACGTTAGTTCGCATGAAGTTCTCGAGTCCTCTCAACATCCGATCGACAAACGCGATCGTTCGTTTTTGCGAATTTTATTTCGGCGGACCGCCGAATTATAAGTGCGAGTTTCATTGGAAGTGCTTCGAGTCTCGGGAAGAGCGCGCGTTGCTCACGATCGCGCGTACGCTCGCGGGTTGAAAAAAGCTGACGAGGTCGGTAAGCGTTCGTCGGTCCGTTCTGTCGTTTTATTCGATTTTACTTCGAAGAAGCGCGCCAGGATAGCTGTATCACGGCGCTCGCGAGCTCACGCACACACACACACACTCGTCAACACGCACGACGAAGCAGTGCCTCCTCTCTTTTTTTCGTTTTCTTTTTCCAATTCCTCGCTTCTCCGCGATAATAACGAGTCGGCGTGCTAATTGAAACATCGATGCGCGTCGACGGTATTATTGTTAAATTCGCGGCTTCAATTCGCAACGGGACAGTTCGTGAGGACGTTACGAGTTTCATTTTCGAGATGACATCCGCAATGATGACATCCGTCGCCGCTTTTCGTTTTTAGATTCTCTTAGAAGAGCGCGCGCCTGTTGACGATGCGATCGCGTTGAAACTCGCGTCGTCAACAGGCGCGCGAAGTCTCGGGACGGAGTCACACATCTCCGAGAAGAGAGAGAGAGAGAGAGAGAGGATAAAAATTTTGTATTCGATAGAGTCGACACGGGAGATGAACAGGCGGGCGAATTAAATCGGGTAACGCCGCATAAGATAAATATCGATAGATATCCGCGCGGATAAGCTCGAGAGGTGCGCGCGATCCTGTTTATTGTGAATAATAGAAATGATCCCGGGCGATCGGGGCGTCGTCGTCGAGGCTTTTATTTCTGCAGAATGCAAGGTGTTGCATCTGATGCGCTGCGAGGGAGGATCACGGGATCCTCGAGAGGGAAAAGTGACGTTCTACCCATAGATCAAAGATCGACGCCGCGCCGCTGCTCGTCGATCCTTGCCTGGTGCGCTCAGACACGAGTGTAACATTATACACAGGGTGTCTTGGGGAACGAGGCGTACTAATAAATATACAGAGCTGCTAGAACAGCGGCTCTGAGCGGGCGGTAGAATGTTCCGACACACATGACATGATAGTTTATATGTGAGAAATCACGTGACGGCGCATTCACACTCCCGTCTCGTCCTTTCTATTCGGTATATTGTAAATTTCATCCAACGAGTCGTGCGACGCGCGTTGTTTTGAAAACGCGCGTCGCGTACAACAATTTCACATATAAATAAACATGCGGTCGCATTATCGCACTTTCAAACGAGGTAATGTTGCTGATTTGTCTCTTAATTTTTTTTATACACACAGTAAGAGGCGATACGTATTTGTAATTAAATGTTCTCAATTACGGACGGAGACGTCGCGTAGACGACGACGTAAGATCGTTATTAGCAAAATAAATGTTTTTATTTTTCACAGATGAGTATCTCTTGTTGCTGGTGTTACATATAGATAATCTGTGGAATTGCCGGCACGTGCTCTACGCCATATATATATATATATATATACACGATTTAATTATCTCGCAACATGTACGATGATTAATATTGTTACGAAGCGATCTAACGGCCGGAAGACGCGAACCATTGCGTGGCTCCCATCGGAATTCCGTTTCGAAGCTCGCCATTGAACCCATGAATTATTATACTCGGGCGTGAGTCCGCGAGTTTAAGCAGCCCTGGAAACGGCAGATCGATATGGCGCGCCCGCGCAAGTCTGCGGGACGCAAATGCGCGTAGACGCATAGACGCGCACCGGCGACCGTGGTCGTCGAGCTTTCTCTCTTCGCGTCACAGAGAACGAGAAAGAGAGAGAAAGAAAAAAAAGAGAGACACGCACGCGCGTACGTACAGAAGCGTCCACCTGTGTATACAGGATGGTCCCAGACTTATTGCGTATCACATTCCGTCTGGGAATTCTTTCGCCAATAATGGAGGCAAATCGGTTGCCAACAGAAAAGTCGCGAATGATATTTTTTTTTTTTTTTTTTAACGATGCGAACTAATTAAATTTCTTTTTTGAAAAATAAATTTTCGAAACGAACAGATCGATCGGAATAATAATTGCAAGAGGAATTTCCACAGAAATTTCTTTTTTATCTAATTTTTTTTATCTGCGCATAAGAAAGAGCAGAGACCAGCTTGTCTCACGTGCAAGAGTGACTCACTATCTATCTCGTGATAATAAACTCCGACACATACTTCGAAAGTGCTTTCAACATCGGCGCAAAATCGATATAATCGGAAGGTTAATAATAAACTTACTCGTTTCATATACACCGGCTTATTGTTTATTGTTATTACGTGCGAATGTTCTTGCGCGTGTATGAATATATGGCACTGGCTCTTCGCCGAATAAATATTACATTGTGTAAAACCGACTTTGTTAGAATGAGATTTACCACAGTATAAAATTGCATTGTAAAAATCAAATGAGATATATAATGCGGTTGTATATTTTCCCGATTAAGTAAAACATTTTTCGAATAAAACAAACGTTTTCTAAATTAAAAAGATAAATAAAATCTCGTTCGAGCTAATATCATAAAGTTTCAGATACCCGTTAGAAACTTCCCTCAAAATGTGTAAGTTTCTAAGTTCTCGTACAAGTCGGGAACACGTAAAAGTAAATCTTGTAATTCCTAAATTGCTCGGTTGACGCAGTACACGTCCTCAGCTAATAACTCATCTACGTTTGAACTCGAGTTCTCAACCGTAAAAATTTTGAAAAAGAAAAGAGAAAGACAAACTTACGTGTTTTGGAGTTTTAGTGAGAAAGGAACAATTGTGGTGTACATTCATAACAAACAAAAAAAGAGAAACTCGAAGTTGAAAGGACGACTGTAACGGTTTACAATTTTGAAACTATATCTTACAATTCTTTTGACTGCTTCCAACATGACGTCGTGTTTTTGTTATTGTTTTGACCGCGCGTAAGAAGAGAACGAAAAGCCTCCCGTATATGTATCCAACAGCGCGATTTCTTCCCCGGAGGCAGAGTTTAAAGAAAAATTGGGACACAAGGATGAGCCGCGCCGCGTCGCACCGCCGTCGGTTGGGAGAAGGTTCCAGGTCCGTAGTAAGGGAACAGAAGGAGGGAGGTTGATGGGGAGAAGCTTTTAGCCAGGCTAGATGGTGCCGAGATAACGGCGCGTCGAAGTGCAGAGTGCGCCATGCCGCGCTATACCGCGCCAGTAGTATAGCATCCGTTCCAACCCCGCACACATTGCGCCTCTCAACGAGTGTATGTATCGCGCGTGTATGCAACCGCGCGCGAGATATCATCGCTCGCCCACCGACGAACGCGCGTGTATTTTTCGGCCGACGTTACGTACGCGCTTGCAAAAATCGACGCGCTCTCCCGCTGAACAGAATTGTAGTTAGAGTTGATTTTCTTATCGTCGGAAAACGCGCGCACGCACGTGAACTTCGCCGGCGATTTCGATCGAAACGCGATCGCGAGATATTTTTTAATTTCCGACGTTTTTGTCTTACGTAATGATTCAATTTCTTTGTCAGGTCTCAACTACGTAGATCTTGAGGATGATTCATAACGTTCAGTATGCACCGAGAAATACAGGTTTTTACCTGTAAAATGGTAAAAGAATCCTCGACCTACCTGGACGTTAAGGGTGCACGAGACGCGAGTCGTAAAGCCTGGCGCCAGAAGCAACGATACGAGACGCACTTAACGTTTACCGTTGTACAGCAACCTCAAATCCTCTTTGTCGAAAGTACCCACCGCCTTTCTTACAATTTTTCTTTTATAAGAGCTAGTTGTATTATAGAACATTCCAAGCGGGATTATGCATTGGTCAGCGATTACGGTGAAACAGTAATATTTGAAATATTTTGAATCATTCGACACAGAGATATGTGTCGGGAGAATTATATTATAAAACTGTGATTGTAGATATTAAATTGGAAGCGCAAAAAATTAAAAGTTTATATCATATAAAATTGTAAGACAGAATTAATTTCTACGTCACATAATTTAATTTACTTAAACAATAAGTCAATTAAATAATCATGTAATTTGCAAAATGTCTTTTTATCGCCTCGTAACAATTCGGATCAATTTTTTTTTTTTTTTTTTTTTTTTTACACGTTCGGCAAACAATAGATTTTGACCGAAACAATACACGGTGGCTGCTACCGAGATGTCTCTCGGAATTTACAAAGTGACCTGGGATTCGTAGACCTCCCAAACCTTATCCTTATTAGCACAGATTTATCGATGCAAGGTCCTAGTTTTCGAAATTTTCGGCTAGTTATCAGTTTCGAGATCGGCAAACGTTCTACAATATCCGCACGTATTTATATATTTTCTATATATTTTTTCAGCCTATTTTCCTAACAAGCGCGCTACCGTTTCTCGGAAAAGAGATAAGTTCCGAATAAGATTTTCTCTCCGTATATCTCCGAAATAGATATCCTTTTAACAAGTTCAGTTTTTCACGACAAATTTATCGCGCGATTATAAAAATATCGTATGTGCTCTATTGTCAGATAATTTTAAAGTTGCTTGAGATTACGTTCTATTATGTACCGAGAAAAATCTCTTGTCTGCAAATTTATACAAAAAAAGAATTATTGTTTTCTTTACGGACGAAGTTTTTACTTGATAAAAGTAAAAACTTCAACTTTGAGTTATAGTTTGTGTTGATGTTGGAGATATCGATATCTGACTTTGTGTAATAGCGAGTGGCGCCTGACGTTGACGTGCGCAGGAGGCCGTCAAGTTTTCTGTGTGGATGTCGCCTCAGAAAACTAAATCCTACCTACTTAAGCGGCTCAGAACGGCTCCCAATACGACGGGCGGTCGTGAATATGGAGGTCAATCGGTGCCCAGAGGCGCTTCTCAGTCACGAAAGAAAGCCTTAATCCAACGTGGGTTTCGCGCCTTTTCCACAATGTCGTTTCTTCGACTCCCTCTTTGTTTCACATCCTTAAATACGTCGCACCAAGTCCTTAGACACGTACGCTTACTTTAAACACATTGAAACACATTGCGAACAGTATCTCTGTGTATCTTACGTAAGAATTAGTTTCTCTCGAAAAGAAAAACAAACTTTGACGATCAGCAGAGGTAATAAAATAATTACATTTTATGTAAAAAAAATTGTAAAAAAGATTTAACTTGCAAGTAAAGAAACGAACGTAAAAGAAGTAAAGGTTTACAAGAAAAGAAATGAAAAAATGACTAGCGGGTTTAGTTATAAATGTTGTATGTAAACAAATTGTAATTGCAAATTTTTTTATTACCCGCGTCTGAATCGAAAGCTTAAAGAGAATATAATTTTTTTTTATATCCGGTCGTTTTTTGCTATTTAAATATGAGAAAACAAACGAGAGAAAGACTTCATAAATACATAATTATCGCCCTACTTGGACGAGAGAGAGTCTATTCAACATTCATTCGCGGATCAAAGACTCGCGAACAGAGAGTTTCTCGTTAAACGTCATACGTATACGTTCGCGTTTATCGAATTCCGTGTAAGTTCGGGAAGTCGCGGCGCAAACACGAAAATAGAGGCCCGGAGAGGCACGACAGCGACAGCGGCGGCTGGTCCTTAGCGTTTTGAAGTTCGCGTGAATTATTGCGGGCTGTCGCACATGCCTTGTGCATGCCTTCGAAAGACTTGCGAGCGAGAGAGCATCGCGCTTGGTAGGAAGAGAAAGAGACTATATACGTGTAGGGAGAGGTAGCATCTGCCCGGGATGCATTCGGGCGCTGATAGCTTTGTCGGCTTCCCGCATCTACACGCTCCTACGCGCTGAGCCGCTTAAGAAGCGGCCTTCCTTCTACGTTCCCACTTCGTCGAGCGCGCGGCTCTGTCCCCTATTGTAAAAAATCTCGTAATTCCAAGACGGTACTCTCGCAAACCTGGTCGCCGAGATAGACACACATACACACATTCTCTCTTTTTCTTTCTTTCTCCGATACTTGATGTTATGGAACATTTTTCAATTTATTTTTTATATCGACGAAATATTTGCCTTTGTGTGATAAAAATATATAGGTACATTTTGTTGAACGGATCGCAAAACAACAGATATTCTATGGAAAAAAAAACAGACATTATGATAAAGATAAATTTCGACCGTCACTGAAAGTTGTCGTTCGATCATATATTCTCTTGAAAGTTAAATGTCTTAATTTATTCATTTGTCACATTATTTTTCCATGTTCTTTTTTTATTAATTTCCTTATTTAATTTTCACCTCTTTTGGCATTTTTATTTTTTTTTTCAAAAACGGAGTCTTTCGGTGTCATACGCGGCTGGATTTTCCATCGTCACACGTGACCAGTCCGATACTGTGTGGGGTTCTCTCGCGTCGATCGACTTGCTGGCGTAGCGCGAGGATTAGCTAATGCGCCGCAAGCGAACCGCGAAAGCTCTTCCCTTTTTTCGCGGCCGTGCGAATCGCAGCACGAAGCCGCTGCTCTTTTTTTCTTTTTCGAGCAATCTTTTTTCGCCTCGACACGAAGAAAGGAACTTCCGCCTGAATCGCGCCGTTGTCGGGCAGCACGCGAACCGCCGCGCCTATATTCCGTTGCGTCCACAAGGACTTGCGCTATTCGAACGTTTTCTTTTCATCGAAAAGGCTGCGAAGAGATCAATAATAATCCCGCGACACAATCTGGCTACCGTAAGCGCAACGAAATCAAATCTCTGAATAGCAAGAAAAAAAAAACAATCAACACATCGGATTTTATTGCAAATTATCTCGCGTTATAACGTTGTTGAGTATGTAAAACGATAATGAAACAAACACACTTAGGTAAATGCACACACTAAAGATATCTTATCTCTTTATCCACTTTAAAACTACAATACTTTATATCGCGGCAATAGCTTTCACATTCGCTAATACAATATCTTCGATACGATCAATCGATAAGGTTCTCTCTAGTATAAAAATGTTAAGTAATCTTGAAAGAGAGAGAGAGAGACAGAGAAAGAGAGAAAAATGTAGATTCTTGATTTAATGCATTTGTAGAAGCAGCTATTATATGTGTGCACAGAATTTGTTCAAATGTCTCTTGTAGATTTGCTAATTGAATATATGTTTCGGGCAATAATAGTTCTATGCCGTTCTTTAATACATAACGGACGTTCGCTGCGGAGACGGGAAATTAGAAGAAGGAGAACGAATGAGCTTTAATTGGCGGAATAACATCATGTATGTTTTTTTTCTGGCGAAAATACGACAAAATCCGCAAATGCCGTGATATTCAATCCGCCATTCTGCAGACATAATCTTTTCAAACATTGATGCGGCCGCATGTGCGACGTACCCTCTTATATAAGGGGACTAGACGATTTAACGAGACTTTTGGGCGAAAAGCTCGTTTTGTTTGAATCATAATTTGTCGGACGGTGGTGAAAATGAATTGCCGATCCGACGAGCGCGAAGAAAATATTTACTTCCGCGAGAAACGCGCGCGCGCTCGCGCTCCACTGAGAAAGTGTCTCCAACACACAAGTCACACAAGAAAAGGTTGAAAAAAAAACAGCCGCCGAATTTCACACGATTATTATCGCGATACTCAAAGAATTATACGTGTAAAATGATTTGTATAATAAATGATGTACAAATCGCGTGCGAATTCACTCAAAGATCATACAAGAGATAAATAGCAAAAATATTTAGACATTATTATAAATTCGCAAAATGTTCGAATTGGTTTTCGTTACTTTCCGATTTAATGTCTTCTCTCTCTCTCTCTCTCTCTCTCTCTCTGTGTGAGAGAAGATTTTCTTTTCTCTAAACTACGCTTAAATTAAATTTAGCTTGCGGCGCTATACACGCACATTTTCATATTTATCCGGAGAAAAATCCGAAATCAAAATCTTACGACGCTGCGCGATGTTTCTAACATTTGTCGGACATTGCGCAGAAATCGACCTAATCGATAGCTCGAAAGAGAGAGAGAGAGAGCAAAGCGGCGGATTCTTGCTGATGCGCGTCGCTTTACGGAGAGGTGCGTTTAAAGTGTGTGTACTGCGAATATTTCTTTTTTAAATAACGACGATTTACCGAGAAAGCATGACGCGAGAAGAAACGACGAGAGAAGCGTCTGGACGAGAAAGCGCCGGATCTTTTTTTTTTTTGTTTTTTTTTTGTTTTTTGTGTTTTTTGTGTTTGTAAAATGCAGAAAGATGACAAAAGAGCGTTCTGCGACGTGACATCTCTGTCATTTGCGCGAAAACTCGCGCGTTGTAGCAAGTGCGCGGTCGCAATTAAGAGTCAGATTATGTGTACGCGTGACGCGTCTCTCTAACTGTTATTTTAAAATTTATTACGCCGTGAATATATTTGGTCTTAGTTCTGTGTTTCTCTCCCGCGCGTGATTAACGCTAATGCACGTAACATTTCGCCGCTGATAAAAAAATCTTGCACGACTTCATCCTGTTCTTACGAAGGTATTTAATGAACTTCTTTCAGACAAGTTTTACAAGAATACAGCGTTCGCCGACGACTCTTCGACATATTTTGCAACTCCGCTCGGCAAGATCGTCAAACTACAACTGTTCGCGCGAAATATTTAGCGCAAAATGATTCTCGTGTCTTCGTAATGCACGTGGATTCAATTCGCGCGTGTATCTCTACCTGCGGAGTGAAATTGAGTGAGAGCTTTGTCCGCACAAGCTCGTTGTTTTCCTAGACTTGTTCGACACGGATACCAACTTGAGTGCAAATGAGTCACGCACGAAGAATTTCTAAAACCTTGTACGACGTACAATCTCTAAAACCCTGTACGAACGTGTGTTTCCTCTTTTTCTCTCTCTTTCTCTCGCGCGTCGACTTTCATTCTGCTGTAAATAATTCGACATGTGCCTGCGATTTTGACTGAGGAAGTCGCTTTCAAAGTAAACGTTCAATATCTACTGCACACAAATTAAAAAAAAAAAAATACATAAGCCGATTTTCGACAGCTGCTTTGAGAATTTCATGCGAAATCTTGGATCATGCAGCTTGGCAATGACGCGATCGCGAGAAGTAGCCGAAGAACAAATGAGGAGAAACGCAAAAGAAAAAAAAACCGCGCGGATATCGCGAGCTAAAGTCGAGCGAACACGGGCGTAGCGTGCTACAGGCACGACATAGATACCGACCGTTTGGTTACCGCTTCGGTCGACATCACAGCAGCGAGGTAGATTAACGGAGAGAAGGAAAGAGACAGACGAGGACCATGAAGGTGCCTATGAGGAAACACTAGCGATGAAGTGAGGAAGAGAAAGAGAAACGAGAGGGAAAAAGATGACGCCGGCGAAGACGAGCAGAGGATACGACGACACATCGGTAGCTGTGAAACGAAGGAAAGAGAGAGACAGAGAGAGAAGGAGATGAGACAAAGGAACAGCGAAGAGCGATCGGGGGAAAGCGTACAAAGAAGGGTAGCAGGAAGAAGAAAAGGCATAGGGTAGGTGAGAGGTAAAGAGAGGAAAGAGAAAGAAAGAGAGAGAGAGAGAGAGAGAGAGAGAGAGAAAATTTGATCGCCGGTAGGAGGAGAGCGTCGAAGCGGCGGAGGTGGATGATGCGCGGCACACGATACCGCCAAGAGAGGAGAAGGATACGCGGAGTCGCGGAGGAGGCAGAGAGAGGATAGGCACGCGAATCGATTAGGTGCGCCGTCGGCCATTTTGTTGCCGGTACGCCGGGGCCCGGAGAGGCGTGGATGTGGACGGCGTCGACTCCGCCGCGAGGACGAATCGTTCGGGATCGCGGCGCCGCTCACTCGCGTTCGATAGGGCGTCCGAAGGTGGTAGGGAACACGCTGGAGTCCACGGGGGCTCTATAGTGGGGAGGAAACGACAGTAGTAGACGACGACGTCGACGGCGGCAACGGCGGCGAAAGAGAGCAGCAATAGTGGGGTCTGGCAGCTCTCGGTTAGGGTTAGGTCGAGTTCTCGAGCAGACTATAGCGAGACACGTAACTGGCAGTCAGTGGCTCCCAGGGCCCCGCGCTGTCAGTCTCGTTGGGGTAGTTTTGGTGCAACTGTGTGTCTCTTTCTCTCTTCTCTCTTTCTCTCTCTTTCTCTCTCTTTCTCTCCCTTTTTTCCCCTCTCTCTTTCTCCCGGTGCCTCCCCTTTCTTTCTCTCTGTTTCCGCTTACCCCCTTCCTTCCTCTTCCGCGGTCTCTACCTCTTTCCTCGGCGTCTCCTTGTTCGCACTTCTGCCCACGATGATTGTTTCTTTTTGCCTGCCCTTGTCTGCCGTCGTTCCGCCGGTCGGTGTGTTCCGCGAGCTTCGATAGTGGATCCGTGGCTTGTGCTCATGTCGCGCCGTTGTTAGGTATTAGCAGTGAGTGATACGAGCGTACAAATCACGCTTGGTACCCTTTTTTAGTGCCGCGACGCGATCCCGAACCGGTTGGACACTGGATTGTTTTTTTCAAGCTGGTTCGGTAAGAGTGAACGCGAGTCGGGAACATCGGGAACGTTGTTAAAAAGAGCTTCATCGTTGATTGTTGCCTGCACAGTCGCAAAAAAAATCGCCCACTGAAATCGCGATACACCCACATAGCGGGTGTGGTATTGCGATAGAGCGCAGTAACCTGAAGTCGATACTTGACGAGAGAGAAGAAGGAGAAGAAGAAGAAGAATCGTTCTACGAGACACCGCGAAGAGAATCGTGAGATACTGTGTCAGTAGAAACCCAAATAAACCGAGCCGGATGAACTGCGAGAAAATTTCCGACGAAGCGAAACCGTGGAAATGCTATGTAAACGGAATTAACTTGAGAGGAAGCATTCGCGCGATGAGAGTGGCCGGTTGAGCTATATGAATGCTTGCGACGAAGATTGAATTCTGGAGCGCCAATCACAGCCGGGAATAAAAAATTCAATTCTTTGCGTAAAAGAATCAGTAAAATAAAAAAAGAAAGAAAGAAACTCGTCACTATCTAAACCGAGTACACTTTTCCTCAATCAGATTTACAAGTATGCGTCGCAGTACAGGTATTAACGTCGTGCGATTTGCAACGAGATAGTTTCCTAAATTTTCTAAATTCTCAACCTCGCGTGAGAGGATTTTCAGTTCTGGTGTTGAAATTCGGAGCAAAAGAGAAAATCGCGCAAGTACGTTGCGTACACTCGCACTCCGGAGCAGTTTGACGCGCCCGGTGACTCTCTCCGCACAGCGTCCCGAAGGGGAGTTTGACGCGGTCGAAGTTTCGCGAATTAAAGAGTACGGCCGGTGGTCGGTACGAAGGCTTCAAGATTGCTCGAAAACCGTCGCGCGAGGTGCGCAGGAGTGGCAGAGCTGCGGAAATAGGGGGTGCCGGAGTAATGCAGCGGGTGGGCGCAGCCGGGGGGCCCGGGCCCATCGGCTTTCAGGGCCCTCCAAGATCACTGAAAATCTCACCTGTGAACATACAGGACGAACCTGCCGATCCCACGCAGAGTGAGTACACGATCTTTTTCCTTTTTGTGCGAAATGTCAAAAGTGACAGTAAAATTATAAAGCCGACAGTAAAATTTGCGCGTAATTATTTTCTTACAATTGATGCGCAAGAATGAAATGTATTTCACATGTTTTTCTTTTCTCTGATGAACCTTTCATACACGTTGTGCGAGTCAAAGTGAGAAATCGCAGCGGATACAATTGACACCGAGATGCAACTATGACCTATGATATTTCTAACAATATGATTGATATTTAACCCGCACCTTTTAGAGACCTCGTGTTATTAAACAATCAGAAGTACAGAGTGATTTTTAATGTCGACTTTATCGTTTTGTAATTGCTTTGATTGACCTTGATTGCGTCACAAACGATATCGTTCAATTGAAAACAGCTTTTTACTGTAACATTGAACTATTCTTTCTATTAATTAGCGATAATTAACAGCTTATATGACTGCTATTTAAATCGCTGTTTAAAAATCCACTGTCCCGGTAATTATAGCTTTATACCTTCATTTTATCGCGCGCACGTCCCGTAACTAAATTGTTAAATGATCATTTTCTCATATTCGTTATTTCACCTCACGCAGTCATTAAAGATAAATACGTTAACACACACACACACAACGCGCGAGGCATTTATGATTGTTCTTATTCTTCCGTCTGACCTTTTGTATGAAAAATTATCTTTCTTTAAATTTTTAACGAATCGGCTGAGACGTAATCACTAGAATAATCACAGAAGCGAAACCAACAGTAGAAAGAATCGATCGCGGTGTTAAAAATCTGTACATCATCGGTTCTTGTTTAATATTATTTCTTGGTAAGCAAAAGGCTGAGATCGTCACAATATGACTTTTCTATTTATTTGTACAGGGGAATATACTTGGAATTGTCTTTTGCGATTATCGCACAAAGTATATCGCACAAAGCAAGTGTTACATGTATGTAATAGATAAAACTGCTGTCACGTTGGCTGTATATCGATGACTCACAATTTTATTTTGAATAATACGTAGTATTCCTAGGAATTCACACAGTATGCTCTGTACAGAAGTGTCTTTAACGTATAACGGCACAAACGTGGACAGAGCTCGTTTATTATTAACCCGAAGTTATCGCATTTTCATAATCGGATACATGGAATATTTAACGGCCGCGAAACGATTCGCCGATGATTTTCTGTAATTAAATGTTACAGTATTGCGTTTAACACGTGTTTTTCGCGCGCGCGCGTGCGCGCGTCTCGCTCGCTCGCTCGCCGCGAGCCTCGACGAGATCGCAATTATCGCGCGGGACAAACATTAATATATCTGCCGTATTTATCGCTCATAATTATTGCCGCGCTATATTATTTGCCGGGCATAAGAATGGCGAATGCGTGTACTGTGCGTTCGCGCACTGTACTGCAGGCGCATCGCACATTTTGCGATGAAATTCTTTAATTTATACCAACAATTAATTTGATAATTGTCAATGTGAAGGCAAATAAATAATCAAAACCGTAATCGCGAAATATATATAATATGCTCCATCATACATGCCGGGAACAAAGAAGAATTGAGATAATATAAAATTGGAGAAACACACACACACACACACACACACATACATTGCACATAGGATATAACGTGAGTTCCGCGAGAGTTACATACTCTCAATATAGATTCAATTTTCAATCCGTTATTCGTTAGTAAATAATTCATAACTTTCTGTGGATTTTACTAAAATTAAAGCAAATCCGAATTTTAACGTAGAATCCATTAGATAATTTCGCCTAGATAATTACCAATAGCTATATTATCTTAGGATTAGAACGATTCGGGACATGATGCATAATTCGAACCCTACTTTGTAATTTTAATCAAAATTAAAATAAATATAATTCGACAATAGTGCATTTATAACGTGAAGCATTTCTCAATATCATCAACAATAAAGAAATTAAAAAAAAATCTAATCAAATTAAAGTATTCTAAACAAATTCGGCATCTTTTAAACTTGTAGGGAAAAGCATCACGAACAACAAAAATATATTAAATTAAATATTAACTGCACACACAACTCTTGCAAGAAAAATTACACGTTAATACTTCAGTATAATATACCTCCAATCTGTTTAAAATCTTGAGCTGTTCGATGAATCACGTTGAAGATAGTCTACCGAATATTTACTACAATACACTGAAAAAATTGACATTTGTTGCACTTGAATTTTTTTTCTATTGCGAAAACGGATGCTCCTTGTTTAATTATCACTAAAGTGTAAGATAGCAGTGTCTTATCACTCGCTGGCGTTCGTGTTCGACAACGTTTGAAATATATAACTTTATGCGTTTTTTGACGTCTTCCCCCCAAGAATTACTTTAGATTTTAAAACAATGAGATGATTATATCTACAAATCTCAGCAATTATTTATTACATCTACTGAAAGCGACCACTTTTTTTTTACTTACAGAAATTCCGCTTACAATTCATTTGCACCTAACTGCGGAATGTTTTCTGTGAACTACTGAGCTTGTGTTCGAAAATAGACTCGATCGGTTTTACTCCGCATGCACTCATCGCATTTTAATAGCGGGCCGCTTTTAGTACTCTCTCTCTTTCAAAACATGGAAAAAGCTAGTTATAAAAAAAACTAAAAAATTGTTTATCAAGTTTGTATAATAATACGGTTTTTTTTTCATGACAATGAATATTTCTATCGAAACAGACTGATTGTGAAATATTGACTTATTTCTCTCTAAATCACAAAGTCACGCGGTAGCAGAGTTTCAGCCGCAAATATGAAATAACACGATATTTGCAACTTTGTCTGCTATATTAACAACTAACCGTGTTGAAACAAATTTAAAAGAAGAAGCACACTTGTTGAAAGACCGACAAAGATTTGCGCGCGTTATCAGAACGACGACATACGCGGTGGATCGTCGCCGAAGTGTCTATCTTCTCGTTTTTCTTCCCGTGCATCCCGACGAAATATAGTTAACGTCGATTTTAATTAACGGCTCATACATTTGCATGATTAGACCCTGAAACAGAGTTACGCGGTATCGGCATTCCGTGCATCGAAAACGACCATGACATTAACGCCGAGGATTTCTCGCTCGAGCGCTCATCAACGCATATAATTCGGTCCCGACGTCGACGTTAAATATTTAAATGTTCAATTTTTTTTGTTTTTTTCTCTCCTCCGTTTTCTCCCCAAGCATGCGCGTGCGCTTGCGCATCAAACTTTATCGTGTAAGAGCCGGTGTAATTAGAGCAAAACGTATGCGCGCGATGTACTTAGCGACTGCATATCACAACACTTTGTTTATTCGGCAATTTCGATCTGACGAAGTATCGCGGGACAATAAATATATTCCGATTGCAAACTTGATCTTGTATCTACCGATGTCAACACTAATAAATCACTTTATCAGAAGCCAATGTGATGTTTCTTAGAAGTGTAAGAACACGTTTTTTAGACATCCGAAAAACTTTACGTGAGATAAATGTATACATATATAAACACTGTATACATATATATTATATATATTCCAAAATACGTAATAGACAAGAGTTTCTTATGTATTCTAATGATCTCTAAATAAAACTATTTAAATATTAAAAAAATAAAATATTTAAAGTATTAAGAAAACTATTTAAATATTACGTGCGACACAGAATCCAAAAAAATTTGGTAAATTACGGTAATAAAAGTTATAAAACTTCCCCATTTAGACCGAACAATAATTCAGTCGCAAAAAGATGAGAAAAAAAAATCAACAAGAGACAAAATCTTCTCTCGAGTGAAAAATTACTTTTGACACTTGTAAATAACTTTGAGATGAGG
>QVNW01002478.1:0-30030 GCA_014825475.1 Pseudomyrmex flavicornis
ATAAAATATACCATACGAATGTATATAAATATAGGCTATATATCATAAAGCCATGACATATTTCCTATATTTATATGTTAATTTTATTTTTGTTCATTGATATATTACATTTAACTTCTATTTTTAATTCTTATTCTTAATATTTTCTCTATTGTGCTCAGGCTCTAATAAGCATAGCGAGACATGGCACAAATTAATCAGCGCCATTTTTGTTTGGCCTGATATTTGAGCAAATCAGAAGCGCGTTCCGCGTCCTGCTACAATGAATCAGAAGCGCGTTCCACGCGCGGTCCCGCTACAATGTGAATGACGGAGATGAAAAAGTAACAAAATAGAAAAAGTTTATTCAGGAGTTTGTAGTAATAAAATTACATAAAATTACAAATATGTATAAAAGAGCTTCTTCGTTAATGCGATATAAAAAAACGCATATATTCTATCAATCCATTATTGAGATCGATTCGGGTTTTTCACTGGAAATCTATATGATATAAGATATGTAAATATGTAAGCAATAAAAAAAATGAAAAGTATGTAAGAATGTAAGCAATAAAAAATATTAATCAATCTACAACACGTTAACCTAACGATTTTCATCTTACATTGTTAACTTATGCAGAAACTCATATATTTAACACCAAAATTCTTACCTATGAAATGAAATCCCTTTTCATTTAGTGTTGCCGCCATATTAAATGCGACACTAGCAACTCCGTGATGAGAGCTCGCTCTTCATGGTCACGTGAGCATAGAGTTCGATTCCACCCAGCTAGAAGTGCTAGTGTCGCATTCAATATGGCTGCGCCCTATTCATAACATTTACATTTTGGTTTAATGCTAATGGAGAATAAATCATGATTTTGTGTCAGTGCGTAAATAAAACGTAAATAAAACGAAAAACCTCCGTTACCGGTGACACAAGTGTACAGAGTGTGTAGAATTGTGATATGTGAGCAAATCGTAGGTTAGAATCAGAAAAAAAAAAAAGAATAAACACAACAAGAACCTGAAGACACCTCATAACAATATCTTATATAAGAATATATACTTGTTATTTAAAAATAATGTCCATACTTATTGCAAATGTGAAACGAATTAAAACTACGAGATTCACGCTATCGACGTACGCGAAATTCTACTACGCAATGTGGTTCAGAAGTATGAGCAGTGCCGCAAAACCAAGTTACACAAAGACTGTGTTATTGCCGCAAACCGAATTCCCGGCGCGACACAGTGGCAAGAAGAGAGTAGAAATGGATAGTTATTTAATAGAAGTAGGTTTATTTGTATATAAAAAATTATAATTTTTATGTATGTAAATTTATATTAAAATACGTGTATTTCAACATAACATTTTATATAATAACATAATAACATTTTGTAATATTAGTAGGTTTTATGAGTGTATGATGACAATGATTTTATGCAGTCACTTATGTTATAATTTGCACTTTATGTAGATATTTGAATTATTTATATTGATTAAGTATTTTTATGTGTGTTATAAAATTTCTGTATTCTATATTTTTAGAAATGTGGCTTTTTGGAGTTATACAACTGGCAAAGGAAGAATCTTTCAGGACCAGATTTTACTTTGCATGATGGTCCACCTTATGCCAATGGAGAGCCACATATGGGTCATGCTATTAATAAGGTTAAATAAGATTTGTTAAAAATTATTTTAATAAATCTTATTTAACCTTATTAATAGTTACTTTTATAAATCTAAATAAGCAACTGCAAAATGGTTACAAAAATGAAGAATATATTTTTATATTAATTTGCAGATTCTTAAAGATATTACCTTAAGAAGTAAGATTATAACAGGTAGAAGAGTACATTATGTTCCGGGTTGGGACTGTCACGGCTTACCAATTGAACAAAAAGTACTCAATGATTTAAAAAATGTCAATTTTTTAGAAGTTCGTCAAAAAGGTTTGTTAAAAGCATTGCATAAATACATCATAGTAACATATTTGATATTTTTATAAGTTCTATATTTTGCAGCTAGAAAATACGCTGGTGAAGCTATAGCAAAACAAAGACAAGTTTTCATGTCATGGGGTATTGTGGCCGACTGGAGTGAGTCTGGGTGTTATTTTACAAATCATGTTTCATACATTAAAAATCAGTTGCATCAGTTTGTGAACTTGTACGACAAAGGACTTGTGTTCAGAGCCTTCAAGCCAGTGCACTGGTCACCATCCTCCAAGTATGTTTATTTATTTTATTTGCCTCAAGTTATTCTTTTGAGCTTTCAAGTTTTACAGTTCTTTCTTTCTGTTAAATTTACAGAACAGCGCTGGCAGAGTCGGAATTAGAATACAATGAGTCACACCAGAGTAAAAGCGTTATTATTCGCATACAATTGCATACATTACCCACAAGATTGAAAAATCTGGAAAGTAAACCAGTTTATGCCCTTATATGGACCACAACGCCATGGTCGTTAGCAGCCAATCAAGCCATAGTCTTTTCCAGTGACATTGAATATTGTATTGTGGAGGATAATTCGAAAAATGTATATATTCTTGCACAACAGTGCTTGGCGAGTATTGAGCAGAAGATGGGCACGTTAAAATTGATTTCCACCATCAAAGGTAACAAATTACATATTTTTATATTATATGTAAAAAAACGTGTTGTATCAATACAGCTACATACCTTCATCCTATTACCAAAGAACATTTGCCATTCTTACCTGGACAGCATGTTACAACCGATATCGGTACTGGACTAGTCCACACCGCTCCCGCACATGGTCCAGAGGACTTTCTCATCGCAATTCAAAATAACATACCAGTAGTAAGCCACTAATTGCTACTTACACGTATATATATATATATATTTTTTTTTTATTTTATTTTATTCATGTTACTCAATTTAACAGTCCAATCTGCTTATAGCTGTCTTTAATAGACGATGATGGATGTTTCCTTAAAGAAGCGGGTGACAAATTCGCTGGCTTGAACGTCTTGACTGACGGTACTGATAAGATCTTGGATCACGTTGGTGTCGACGTCTTGCATGCCGACACGATTACGCACAGCTACCCGTACGATTGGCGAACAAAACAACCCGTGATTATTCGCGCGAGTCACCAATGGTTCATAGATATAAACTCGATCAAAGAGAAGGCAATTGTAAGAGTCAGTCGTATCTTTCTTGATATATATCCGTTACTAAAAACGTTTATCACGTGCCTATGTTTTCTTAATGGAAGGACAGCATCGCGAATATAAGGATATATCCGGAACAGAATAGGACTTCGTATATGAACGCGTTGCTTGCTCAGATTAAGCAGCGACCGTATTGGTGTATCTCCCGACAACGGGCTTGGGGAACGCCGATACCAGTGTTGCACAACAAACGAACCGGTGATACGTACACAAGCAGGTGACCTTGATCAATCGCATCATTGCTGTTTTCTACAAGCAAGAGCAGAATGCATTATTTTACGTTGCAGAAAATGGATCGAGAGATTGTGCAAATTGATGGAACGACACGGCGCTGATTTTTGGTGGGAACTGCCGACTGAGAAATTAATTGGTCGCGACTTTCGACAAGAATTGAACAATGACATAGGCGACTTGGAGAAAGGAACTGTATGTATCACGCATCTGGTAATCACTATTAATAGTCTCGAATGTCGGCAATGCATGACTGCAATTTCTTGAAGGATATCATGGACATTTGGTTGGATAGCGGTCTCTCGTGGTCGGCCGTTTTGCCTGAATGTAAAGCGGACTTGTATTTAGAAGGAATGGACCAATTTCGCGGTTGGTTTCAGTCATCATTGCTAACATCCATTGCTCTTCAAGAACGTTCTCCTTACAGGTAGTTCACGCGAAAAAAAAATTTGAATCAAAATAAACTCTTCAATACATGATTTTCTTATATATTTTAATTGATGTTTTTAAAGTGCACTATTTGTACACGGATTTGCTGTGGACAATAAAGCTTCGAAAATGTCGAAATCGGTCGGGAACGTTGTAAATCCCGAAGTAATCACTAAAGGTGGAGAGAACTTAGATAAAAATCCAATATATGGCGTCGACACTCTAAGGTCATTAAAAAAAAAAAAAAAAAAAAAAAAAAAAAAAAAAAAAAAAAAAAAAAATAATAGAAAGTAATTAATAGGTGGTGGGTGGCTAGTCACGGATGCCAGCACAGTCAAGTGCCGGTCACGACGACGTTGTTGCACGAGAGTCACGAATCTATACAGAGATTACGTTCGGTCTTACGATTCTTGTTAGGCGTTTTACATTCGTACAAAGACGGAATCGTAGCTGAACCGGAATATCTTTATCTTGACAAGTATATGCTACACGTTTTGCATCAATTTAACAAAGAGGTACGTTTAACGCAATAGAAATCCATGTAAAAACAAAATTCGAACAATTACTCTATTCAGTATATATATATATATTTATATATTTTACAGGTCCAAATCTTGTACGATAATTATTTGTATCATCACGTATGTAAAACAATACTAAATTTCTTGGCGAATACCGTATCACCGGTATACTGCCACTTGACCAAAGATCGACTTTATTGCGATGACGCGGCGTCGCCAACGCGACTGGCTGCGGTGGAAGCAATGCGCGAAACCTTGACTGTACTCACAAGATCAATCGCGCCGATTGTTCCGCATCTGGCGGAAGAAGTATGGTTGTACTATCCTGAAAATTTAGGTAAGCGATTTAGGAAGAAAAGTATTTTTTTATATTATATTATTAAGTATGCTGCATTGTCATGTATTGTTTGTAGCGTCAGTGCCGTTGTATCATAATACTGAATACGAAGTGCCGGAAGTTTGGCATCAACCCGAAATCGCTAAACACGTAGAGACGGCTCTAAGTTTGCGAGGCAAAGTGAATACGTTGGCTGATGACAATACATGGAAATTTTCTGGTACTATAACAGCCTCAAAAAACGATTATGAATCGTTCTCAGTAAGTTATTTTAATTGTTTTACATAATTCTCATGTGTGTACGTTTCTTCCTAAAATAAAGTTTAAAAATTATCTTTAAGGGGATCCTAAAGTGGGTCTTTTATTTTTGTTTAAAAAGTTCAATTTTTTTCATTTTGTTACATAAATTTGGACGATCCCTTATTGTATGCACTTAATTGTAGAAAAAGATTTATCAATCCATCCACAGCCAAAAAAAGACTAGTGTGCACAAAAAATTCAGTTTCATCGATAAAACAGACCTAATTTAGGATCTCTTTAAGTAATGTCAATAGCTGAATGTAATTATATACCAAGTTGTATCTATTATTTTTTACAGATGCTGCAGAAAGATCAAGAATCATCTACTTCAGAGTTGTGTGAAATCTTGCAACTTTCGTCAATCACGTTGCTAAAATCGTCCACAGCGGACGAGACGCAAATTGAATTACATACCGTTGAAAAACTGCTCTGTCAAAGATGTAGGAGGCATCTTGAGTTGGACAGCAATGGCTTGTGCAGTCGTTGCGTCAAGGTACTCGACATAACAAATGTATCATCGATATCCTTGTGAAATGTAATTACCCTATAATTTCTTATAAACTATCGCTTCTTTTGCTAAATAAACAAATTCAAAAAGAACAAGAAATTGCTTACAAAACTTATGTTTTTTTTTTTAATAGATGACATAACTTATTATTTTTGTATCTTTTTTACATTTAATACATCATAGAAAAAACAAGAGTGGTTTAAAACTTATTGTGCATCGCTACTGTTGTTTCGACGTTAAATCGTACAGTTGATTAATATTCAAAGCGTTAAGAAAATGCGTCAAGTGCGGTTGATATCCGCTGATGGCCAATTTGTGCGCTACGTGTGCCATGTACGTTCGCCATTCGCAGAACGACTGATACATTTGTTCTAAACTCTTGAAATTCGGATGAACGTATCGACCTGTACTGCCGGCAGTCCAAGCCTGCGATCTCAAGCGGTTGTGGAACTTGAGTATAATTTTGAAGACATTGCTCAAACAGATGCGCATCTTTTCTCCGCGCGTATTGAGCATGCATCTGAAATCGAGACATCGTAAAAGTACGCACAAAAATACACACGTTGCAAAATCGATAAAATGAAAAAAAAAAACTCGATATACCTTGAAAGTATCCTCTTGATGTAGTTCATGTGCGAGAGATATATCTGATCTATTGTCCGAGAATTCTGCAGATCCTTTTCGAATTCGCTCCAACTCGCATGTAACACGCTACACGTCAGATAATTGTGAAGAGCGTTCATGAACTGGGTCATGGAATGTCTATACAATTGTAACTGTGTGCAAAAAAAAAAAAAAAAGAAAATCAACAATGAGACATCTCTTTTAACATTTCCTTTGTAGCTTTATTAATGGAATTACCTTGTGATACTGTTCTGAATTAACTGCGTCGCGCTCCATTTTCATTATGTTAAAATCTTCCTGTAACACCCATGACATTCTGCCAGTCATTATCAAAAACTTGAACACCTTGCTGTATTGTAACATCATCGTATCGTCCAAAATAATATTCAACGGCCACGATATCTTGTAGTTGAGACAGAGACATTCCAAGACATTTGGATCTGAAATCTGCGACGACAAAAATGTCATTATTCAGCATATATAGTTCAAAAAATGTTGCATAATTAAAAATCATCCAAGAAAATTTATATTTACATATAACTGACAAGGTTTATCGACCGCGGAGAGACTCAAAAGTTCCGAATTGGCGTAATTGTTACTGAACGAGTTCATCAAAGCCTTTTCCAAGAGATTCGTGAGAGTGGCGGAATTAAAAAGCTCAATCGGAGCGGATATTGTGTACAGGCGAGAATAAAGAGAATCCGTTAGACTCTTGGCGAACTCTCCATTCAACAGGAAAAAGTAGCTGCGCAAACTGCGCAAATGCGAGATCATGTTGCACTCGTCCACCAGATATTTGATGATCGCGTTGTTCATCAACCGAGTTTGAATCTGGAGAGGTATGATGATGGATTTTTCCAAATACACCTGAAGCGATGTATGATCGATCATTTCGACGTCGGCGATGGTCAGGGACGACGGTGCGGTCGACGACCTCAAATCAACGGGACTGACGCCAAATAAATTCGGCAATTTGAAATTACCGTTCATCGGCGATTCGAAACACGTTTCTTCCGTGATAGATTTCGTTATATCGGAAAACGACGATACTTCCTGACCTACGTTCAAAGCGAACATATCGTCACTATTTGGTACTTGCGACAAAGGAGTGTGGGTCGATAACGTGGTGAAATTCTCGGTCGTGCACGACATCGGCGTGTCCGCATATTGCTGTTGTTGCGCGTTCGATATCGGTTCTTGCGCTTCATTATTTATATTGTTAGTCCTATCCGAACACTCGTCGTTGTCTGTAGGCCCGTTTACAGTCGCTGTTTCGTCCGGAAATTTGATATCGAGCGTCGAAATATTATTGTTCGCATTTTCTCTCGTATTATCCGTATTACGTTCTTTGATTCGCGTGACGTTGCTTAATGTTTGATTACTTATATAAGTGCGATCAGTGTTCCCTTGTTCATCCGTGATTATCGTATTGAATTCGTTATTATTCGGCGTCATACCGTACTCATGCGACATGACTTTAAGTTTATTGGCTTGCGCCGCGGTCATATTGTCTATTCTCTCGATGGCTAAGGATTTAGGCCTGCTAATAGCACCGATCACTTTCTCGGTTACCTTCTCGGTATCCAAGATATTGCTTGTATTGAGCGCAGTTGTTGTCTGTTTGCCACCACTACCACCACCACCACCAGCTATAATAGTATGAATATTCTTCATCGCTTCTTTGCGAAGGAACTCTTGCAAATTACTTCTCTCGTTGTTCTTCTTGTAAACATAATGCATCGATTCTTTCGGCAAATGGATAATGTTCTGCGTAACATCCACCGTCTTGAGAGAATCTTTATTCGTCACATTTTTTTTATCCGATGCGATATCTTTATCAGAATTACCGTTCCTACCAGAGTCCTCGCAATTGGCGCTCGATAGATTCTCTTCGCGATTGTACCGATCGGAATCATTTGTCGTTTCCACATTCGATATTTCGGTTTCCGCGAAGTTGCTATTTTCGTCTTGATTGAAAACAGTGTTGACCGTTTCGGACGCAGGTACGTCTACGCAGGATGAAAGAGAAATGTTTTGTTTATCGGTCTCGACTGCATTCTCATCGGTATCTGACGCGGCAACGTTTTCTAACATCTCATCCTCGAGTTTCTTTATGGAATTCAAAACCTCCAATCGTTTCTCACAATGAGACATTCTGATTTTACGCCAATTCAGTCGCGCGCGATTGCTCTCCACGTTTGCAGACAATTTGTCATAATACTGTAATAAACGATTTCTGAAAAATAACGCAACGATTAATATTGTTCCTTAATTAAAAACACTATGCGACCACTCCTTAGTAATATACAGTTACTAAAATATTGAAATATAATTGTGTTACTTTTCGGCTTGTTGTTGCTCCCGCATTTCTTCTTCTTCGCGAATAATCTTTTCGAGCAACAGTTTATCGGCCAGCTTTTCATTCTCCCTTTCTTTTTCTTTGAACAAGGCATTCTCTTCCGCCTGCTGCTTCAACTCTTGCAACAACTCTCGTTTATGCTGCGCGGTTTTTATGATAAACTCTTCTCGTTGTTCTGCAAGGTTTTAAAACAACAAGTTGTTAAATAGCACACATTTTATAATTCACAACGCGATAAAAAGCGAAATCGTGAGAATATTACTGTTGAGTCTTGATAACGTTTCCTGTTGCGCGCGTATCACGAGTTTGGCCGTTTCTTTCTCGGTTTTCTTTTCATCTTCAATCGCGGATAAGAGAGACACAACCGCTCCCAATGCTGCCTCGCCTTTACGCTCGTATTCCTGACACCTCAGGAGCTGCTCTCGCAGCATAGACACACTCAGACAAACTCTTATTTCCGGTTGATCGTTGACAGAGATATTGCACACAGGATTCTAAAGCAAATGAACATTTTAACAGTTTGCTTCAAAATATTTGACACGCAATTGAGTTTTGTGTGTGTGAAAAAATTGTTTACCTTTGGATTACAAATTTTTAAAAGTCGCAGCGTCTTGCCGCATTGCAATATCGAGTCCGACAATTCTGTTAAAAAGCCAGGTACCGATGCGGCATCGATCGCGAAACTGTCCGTCCAAAATTTACGTCCTCTTCGTCGCAGGTATTTCGAGCGTACCTGAATCATGAATTCACCGTAAACGTCGTTGCATGTGCCTTCGAACAACCAACTTTGCAACATCCTATAAATGTAAATCACAAATTAGATCGATTTTACTTTGCTCGTGTTTTGTGTGTAAACTATACAAGAATTGTAAAAAAATTTACCGAAAGTAAATCTCGCAACACGATTTTAATATCGAGTAAAACACCAATGCTACTTTCGGATCGGTGATTTTTGTCACTTCTTTGTAAATGTGCGTTAAAATCCCGCTGCCTCCATTCGTAGCGAATCGATTGTATTTTATGCAACTGCATAGTTTTGCGACTTCCCCGACCAAGTCGGCCAGTGGACGTATCTTTTCGAACAGACTCAGCAAACCGTGAAATTCGTAACGATTGAAGATTCTTTGTAATGCCGATCGATAGTACAGAAGTAATTCTTTGATGTTACCGCACATGGCCTGCGCGCATAGTCGTATATGTAAAATAAAAACGAAAATAAGCAACATACATGAGATTGCGGAGATATTTACACACCTTAAATATGAGACCGTCCTGTTGCAATTTATCAGTTTGCGGATCCGTCGTGACAAGACGTGACAACGACTTGAAACTGTTACCCCAACAAATCACCTCTCGACAAGTGATCCTCAGCGCCTCCGAACTTATACCACGCACACTGATATCGTTTCTTAATTTGAAATCTGTCTAAAATAAAAAAAAATTATATCGTGAAGTATAAATCGTACGAAAATCTACATAAATATAAAAATTATCGAACGAGACTTCTGTGAAATCCATACCATGGTGTTGTAACGAAAAGAATCTGAATCTATGCCAAATAACAACAACTTAACGTCCGATAGAAACTTTTCGAAAGAAACTTCTTGCATTAAGGATACAGACTGCATCGCCTGTAACGTAAAAACAAAGCGCAATTTTTACACGATATGTATTTACGCGCGCATTGCGATCTTTTACCTTCTTTGGCAGCAGTGATAAAATACTTGTTTGTCTTATCCTTGCCAAGTGCACCGCCGTTTCTGGCAAATCGGTGACAAACAGCGGTTCTTTGGAAGATTCTGGAGCACCGAGCGATTCCCATGTTCGCAATTGCGAGATACAGTTATCGAAGAACTGTATGTCCTTCCATATTAAGTTAATATTGTTGATATTATTTCTGTTCCTAACACTAATTTGAGATTCTTTGTTTGTAAAATTACAATCAAAATTATTTACACGCATAAGATTTTTGTTTTCTATTTGATCAGTTACAGATTTGATCCATTCGCAAGGTAAAAACATATTTGACATAAATCTTTGTTTAGACAAATATAATTTGTTTGTTTGTTCAACCTGATAAAAATAACAAGAACAATTTATATATTAATGAACTAGAAAATTAGAAAATTTACATAACAATGATACGATAAGCAATATCTTACCGTAACGTGCATTAAAAAGGGAGTATTATATTGGTTTGCTACATTTTCAGTGCAGCTTGATATGTGAGGGAACGTTTCAATAACATCATTATTGTATCTAAAACAAATAACGAACGATAAGATTTACATTATAACAGAAAAAACCTTTTGTAAATATAATGGAGGTACAGTATTTACACAGTATGTCATACCTAATTGTTTCAGTTTCTAGTATGGCTTTAGATACACATTGGTCTTTGAAAGATGCTTCACTGACAAAATTGGTTAATGTAACTTGCCTGTTACAAGTTTTGGAAATGCCTAACATGGCTTCAAATTTTTCTGGCAAAATAAAAGATTCCATAGGATATGTTTGAAACATTGGTACGCCATTTGTTGGTACATCTTGAGGCAAGCATGGATTACTTTTGCCATAATAAAACACATCCTGAGAGTGATATGCAGATATTAGTAATTATCCAAACAATTTAAAAAACTTAAATTAAAAAAAAACAATAGTTACCGATACAGTTTTTGTATCAGAATGAAAATTTTTGAGCTGTATTAACAGTTGTAAAGTATGAATTACAGTTTCTTCATTAGTTTCTTGTGTGTACAATTCATCTAGTAACTCTTCCAATTTTTTTGCCTCTGATATACGTCTTAAGGATGTCTTGAGTACAAAAGCATGCTTCAGTATCTCCACCAATGGATCAATCTTGGAAATTTCCACATTCTCTGTAATTGTAATTTACATAATGACAAGACACTTTGTTTTTTTTGAGAGTATTTTTATTTGATTAAAAAAACCAAATAGCAAGCAAATCAGCCAGCAAGTGTCCACAAACGATTGCATTAATGATTTGGATTGAATCTAAAATATGTGTTAACAGGAGGATAAATATACCTTGTTTGTAGATTTTGTTACTTTTATTTAATAATATTTCGTAAGCTTTCGAACGAAGCCGTTTCACTGTTTTGATGTCACTTTTAGGCAGCATATAAGAATTGTCATTTTCCAAGCGATTTCTCCGCACAATATGCTGAACTAATTGCGTCACGAGATCGTAGACATTAGCGTCTCTTCGTTCCAATTCCATGATCAAAATATTTCTTCAAGCGGCTGTTAATTAATAATTGCGACGAATCGCGCGAAACAACAATTTCTCTCATAGTGCCATAGTCAACCATAACAACGCGCTTGCATGGAAATATTTTTGACCTCTAGCGGTGGATGCAACAACGACAAATCCCGATGTATACACACACATACACACACATGTGTATACAAAGTGTTTAGTATAATTGGTGTAACACCGCTCGCAGGCAGGTAGAAGGCGATATTCTGAATCGAAAAGTCCTGTACCACTTTGCAAGATTCGCAATAATTAACAAGATTAATTAATTGATAAAGATCCGCGAATGAGCGTGCATAATGACAGCTCGGTGTTTCGCGCGCTTACGCCGTAACACAACAGTATGGGAGGAGCTAATATTACAGCATATAATATACATATGTAATTTATAAATTTTTTCTTTTGTTTTATGATATTCTTCCCGTAAATAATTATTATAATTATAAAAACTCAATTTTAACCGATCTTGACATTAGATTTATTTATTTCGTTGAAAAAAATGCGGTTCACGTCAATATAATTATTGATTTATGTTATGTATATTATATGCTGTTTATATTAGCTCCCTCCCATTCAGGAATACGTTCCAAAATCGTATCTTGGCAACCAAAAACTATAGTACACGTGACGTGAAATATAGCATTTTTAATAACCAAGATAGGATTTTAGAACGTACCCCTGTTGCTACGGCGTGAGCGCGCGAAACATTGAGCTATCAATTTCGCACGTGGACGAACGCTCATTCGCGGATCTTGACTAATTAACATCTCGTTAATTACTGCGAGTCTGGCAAAGTGGTATAGGACTTTTCGACTCGGAATAACCTCTTCTACCTGCTTACAAGCGATGTTACGGCAATTACCAAACACTCTGTATACATAATTCGCGCTCTACTTCCTCCGAGACCTCTCTTTACATTTCTAGTACTAAAAGTCTATACAGTACGCGTCGCGTGAATTATAGATTTTCAGTACTAAAATAAATTTATACGTCGGATGGAATTATTCCATAGCAACAATATCAACATGAGTTTATTAACAAGGATCGACACTAGTACAGTTTCAATGTGACTTCATCTTTCGTGACATACATCGATACAATACTACGAAACGAGATCACCGCAATCTCCGTCGCGCGACAAATAACGACTGTGTGTGTGTGTGTGTGTGTGTGGAAAACGATGTAATAGTTGCTGCAAAACACAAAAAAAATAGTTATACAAGAGGAAAACACGAAAAAATAAAGACTTGTATACATAATATAATGTAGTATTAATTTTATTGTGATATTACACATATGCACACATACATGCGTATATCACGCATATATCCTCTGTCTTTATATATATATAACATATATTATATATTGTAATACTATAATACATATTATATATATCATGCGTAAACATTTATTGATCTCTCGCGACATATATCACGTGTATGCATATAAATTTTTATAGATATATCTCCGCACACACACGTATGTATGTATATATATGTATAATAAGTAACATACGTGATCGCATATACGTATGTGTCAACACTGTACAGCGTATAGTCCATCTACCAATTATCATCCAAAACCTCCCTTACACACGGCTCCTGTATAATTTTCAACTATAGAAAAATAACGTTTCAGATAAACGTCATATTATATCGCTCGCGAAAGGTGCAAAAAAATAAATTGTTTTTTTTTCTTTTTGTTTTGTTGCACCACGTTCTTGCATCAACTCTCATATAACGCAACTTACAGTAGTACCTTGTTAAGCGTAAAAGTTCAAGATTTCAGAAAGAAAATCGCTCGACAAAGGCAGGATGTTTTTTTCTGGGATGAGTCGTGTCTAAAAAAAAAAAAAAACAATTATTTTGGTTACGCTCGAAAAAAAAGGACTGTACTTGCGTTTTTCTCTGTATTGAACAACTGGAGGATAAAATGTGAGAAATTTTGTTTTTCTTAACAGGGTATTACTGTGTACATCCAATACCGTCTACTTTCTTCTCTTCCGTATCATTTTTTTTTTGTTTTTGTTTTTACTTTTTGTTTCGTAAACCTAATGCTACGTGTCGTTTTCTCTACAACGCCGATATTCTCCGACAAATTACAATTAACTACGATTGCACGAGAAAAGTAAACTGCAAGGGAAATCGAGTTTGGCATCGTTATTATCGACAATAGCAATTTCTTTCTCTTCTTCCTTTACTCTCTCTCTCTCTCTCTCTCTCTTTATCTCTGTTTCTCTTTCCACAGCACGTACATCTTACAAAATTTTACCTTCTTTTTATCTGAAACAGTTTCTTCTACGTTAAAAAAGAAAAAAATGAGAAGACTGTTTTAGATGATAAAATTAGGTGAACCATCCCGTAATATGTACCACAAAAAACTCGTTACGTATGAACGAACATGGGATGATAAGAAATCCGGAAAATTTCAGCGGATACTGCAAATTCTCCTATACTTTGACATGTACTTATGGATTCTTTAGGAAACTTCTTCAGAAAAATTTTTTATGTGCCTATATGTGTGTGTGTATGTGTATATGTGTGTGTATATTGTATGTGCAGCCAATCTGGCCTGTTCAAGTAGATTTCACTGTTAAGTGAAACCGCGTCCTTATACTAACTAAATGTAAAACAAGGCTTTCTATTTTGTTTCTTCTGGCTCCGAAAACATCTCCCAACAGAGAACATCAATATTATCAATGTTACAAAAGCTCGTTTTCCTAGATTCCCGTCCGCTAAGTTTAATTCTTACTCTTCCTCCTTCTCGTTGCTCGCGATACGACACAGCGTGTGAGATTGGACGCTCTCTTTATCTAATAATCTAGTAATCTTAAAACTCATGTCTATTGTGTGTCTGTTTCTGGTGGAACATTCGATTGAGCGTATTAAATTAAGAACGCTACTTGTATAATATATATATTCACGATCTATATATATATATATATTTCTCTCTCTCTCTCTCTCTCTCTCTCTCTCTCTCTCTCTCTCTCTCTCTCTCTCTCACATAAAACTATAAACTATAATAACTTCTAGACATGTTGCTTACTGAGAGTGTACTTTTCTCGGCATTAATTCACAAAGAAATCGCATTTGTTTTTTTTTTTTTTTTTACTCCATTCAAAATTCATCTGGATTATACATTTCCGGTTTCTGTTGTTGCTTATTTAATAACTCGGCTAAATAGTGAATGGCACACGTAACATCATCACATTATTGCAATTTGATGTACTAGAACAAGAATTGTTATTATTCCTATATTTCGAATGACTTTCCGCGCGTACGCGATTAAATAAGCTCCATTTATATATATATTCATGTATATATATATATATATATATATACTATAATCTTTCGAAAAGTTTATGAATCATTAAAAGAAAGTGCTTAATCAAATATATGTATCTCATATATGTACGCATATACATATGTGTATATATATACATATATATATATATATATATATACACTTTGTTGAAAAAAGTTAATTTCATTTTCATTTCAATCAAAAGACATGAAGTTTAAAAGGATAGGAGAAGTTTTTTCTCGCTCATCGTTCTTTCTCTTAGGAGTTAATTTTTTTTTTTCTGTGAATTTATACACACAACAGTCTCTGTAATTCCTACGGGACATAGAAATGATGCTTGATCTCGGTTATGTGCAGTCTAAAGCGGGTTATGCAGTTAAAATAAAAATGATGTTTGCAGTGTGTTCGACGATAGGCAAATAATGCAAGGTAAATATAATGTTCTACGTAGCAAGAGTACTAAGTATATCAATTCAATGATCGTCCATTTCATGGACACGTTGACGTTTAGGTTGCGGCACCTGATGTTCCGGCGGCTCGGGACTCTCGACGATCGCGAGCGGAGCTGGAGAACCCGGTGAACTGTCCGACTCGTCATGAGTACGTTTGCTAATCCCCCCGACGCCAGCATCGGGACCGATAAAATTTCCACTATTTTATCAGAGAGATCATTAATAAATCTGCATTTTGTCATTAGTCGTGAAACAATTATGTGGAAATTCTACACAAATTGTATACCTGTAATTATATGTTGTTTGTACAATAACAGGAGCTGGACTGTACTGGCCAGCTGGAGATAAAGAATGATCCTCTACAGCATTTCCAGGCACCAAATATTTTTCTATTTTAATTCAAAAATTCGGGTTGATGAGAAAACTAAATATAAGAAAAATACAAAGTTTAGATATTGTCAACAAAAGAAGAAAAATTTGAACCTTCTCTAGCCGCATCCGCACTGACACCGTTTGTTACAACTCCTGTCTGCATTAAACGTCCCTTATGAGATGACTGAGTCGACGTGTACGGGTGACCAGGAGAACCAGGCGCGGATTGACTTGTCGCAAGTTGTCCAGCTGGAGAAGGGACTGAACTATCAGGATATGATTCAGGACCTGGAGAAGCCTCTCTACTAAGACACTCCGGTGTCATCAATCCACTGATACCCACGTGAGACGGTGAAGCTGGTGCGCTTCTGTTGACATTATGACGTATTAAACAGCTTATCTATTGCACGTTATAGCATGGATAATTAATTAATTGCTGATGTTACCTAGATGACAATGCTCCGAAAGGAGGACGGAAACAAGGTACACCACGTTGTCTTCTTCGTCTGAATGCCTGATCGATCAACTTCGCTTCCGATTGGGGATCTATTTTCCAAAAGGAACCTTTTCCTGGTTCTTCTTGACTTCTGGGTACCTTGATGAAGTAACGATTTAATGATAGATTATGCCGAATTGAATTTTGCCAACCCTTATCTGCTGTTCTATAATAAGGATAGTTTTTTGTGATGTAAGAATAGATGCCTGACAATGTGAGTTGTTTATCTTGTGCTGATGCTATCGCCTGCACGATCAATTGTGCATAAGAATATGGTGGCTTTGTTTCGTCCTTCGGTGGACTATAGTGTG
Organism: Pseudomyrmex flavicornis; assembly: GCA_014825475.1. NCBI lineage: Eukaryota > Metazoa > Arthropoda > Insecta > Hymenoptera > Formicidae > Pseudomyrmex > Pseudomyrmex flavicornis. The sequence continues at coordinate 16,700 of QVNW01002478.1, forward strand.
GCGCAGTGCCATTTGGGCCGGAACCGTTTCCGCTTCGGTAACGCGTATCAGCACCGGGTTCGGGACTAATTTGTCTGCTGGAACTTTGTCCGCTTTCGTGCCTCTCCAAAGTATGCCTGTCCAAAGAAGAGTTCTGTGGGTCGTTCGCCACTGCAGCTGCATACGCTGCCACCATCTGCAGATCTGCAGAGACATTTCGTCTATTCTGACCGGCGCGCGGACTTGCTGGACAAGAATTAGCAGCACTGATTGTTCCTGTGGGCGATGGAAACGGACTGCTGTAACCAGTATCAGGAATATTTATCCGAAGCGGTGGTAAGGGCGCTCTCTGTTTAGGTGGAGATGGCACACGAACGTTACTTTGTTCCTGTTCGTCCACAAGTGACTGGAATACCAATCTTATCATTGTACTGGGAAATCTGAATGTACATCTGTAACATTTAAGATTTATGTGATAAATAAGTATATGTTAGTTCATATATATATTATAAACGGAAATTGCACGAAACAACTTATTGTCTAGGGAAATGATATACAATAGTACTCCGAGATATTTACTATACCTATATACTATATATGTATCACTCATATATACTACTCATATTATTTTATTACTCTTCATTCAAGAATAAAATTTTCTTCTCAATCTCTCTGATTGTAGTTTGTAAAGTCAATTTGTTTACATTATGAGTCATGTGACTACATTTAGCATTCCTATCTCTTTCTAGCTGTTTCCTATCTTTTACTACCGCATCCTTTTGACAACCATTCCTTACTAGATATTCCTGGTTATTGTTTTCACTTATATTTTTTGATCCTATTGTCAACAACATCAGATTAAGTTGCAATAGATTTGGTGTTTCAAGACGGTACTAAAACGTAACAGTGTCATTGATAGCACAACTACCCAAGTTGGTATTTATTGCACATATCAATCAACGATGAGAAAAAAATGATGAGAAGATTTGTTTTGTTCGCAGGCGAAGTAAATAAAAAGTCTAAGCGACTTACGTCTTTGGCAGTTGAAAAGCTGGAGCGCCCTTACGTTGAAACACTCCGTCAACGAATACGCCGTTCTTGCCATTGCACGTCATGAAGAAAAACGGATGATCATAGTGAATCTCGAGATGCCGTCGCGAGATAAAACTGGAGTGGCCCATGTTGACGTCGACCTCACCCTTGCTGCTGTTGCGGCCGATCGTGATACGCCGCTGTCTAACCATGTACTCGAACTCGCGACTCTCGAGTCGCGCTATCGGTGCGCCCTTCGATTCCGGATTCCACTGCATCTTCGTCGGACTGGCCGGTGCCGACTTCAATGCCAGCAGAGCCCACGCGTCGCTCTCCTGGGTACGAGAGTACGTAGACATAGCACCGAGAGAGCGTATGAGCCGTAGTGTAGTTGAAAGCAGCACGGGAAAGAAAGGAAGACAGAGTTGGGCAAAGTAAGAGTGAGAAGATGAGAGAGAGAGAGAGAGAGAGAGAGAGCAAGAGACACCGAGAAAAGTGCAACAGAGATGGCGCGATTCGAGAAAGCAAGACCGAACGATTGATAGATTAGCCGCTAGAGATATTGTAAGATAGACCTGACGGACGCGTAGACAGATGCGTTAGATAAATTGATACGCGAGGTACAACACCGGTAAAAATGGAAGAATGCAAATGTTCTTGCGTACAGATACAGATAATGACAAATATGACACACGCGACAGAAACGAAGTGACTGAGATAGGCAACGAGAGAAAGAGAGCGAGTGGGAAGAGAGAGAGAGAGAGAGAGAAAAGGAGTGTGTGTGTGCGTGCGTGAGAGAGAGAGAGAGACAGAGAAAGAGAATGCCGGGTACAACAAAAACGTGTGCGAGAAAAAACTCGCGCAGGAAAAGAAAATTCTGGCCGACAAAGATGGTCTGTAAGTGAGACAAGGCGAGGCGGCGCGACACGCAAGGAAATACACGTACGAATGGGACTCGCGTAATCCACCACACACGCGAGTATACTCGCGCGAAATATGGCCGTTTCTCGAACTCTCCTTTCTCCGCACCAATCCCCGGCGCGTGTCTCTTTTCTCTGTGTGCGACTTGGTGTGTCTTCACGCGCGCCGCGAGTGCGTTTGTTGGTGTGTGCGTGCGCGATATATATACGTACACGTATATGTGTGTAAAATATATATATGTATATATGTTAAATACACGGCGTCTCGCACACCGCGCGCGCGCGCGCCCGCGCGCTTGTTACGTTATGCACACACGAATCAACAACGTACGATACCGCGCGCACGAGACTTCCTCTTACGTTAAAAAAAAACAAAAACGATATTTAAGCGCACCTTTCAGTCGTTTCTCGTTCCTTATTTTAATGCCTGCTATCCGACCGGCCCAAGATCGCATGCGTATCTTCTTCCCTTTTCGATTCAACGGATGTAATCGCAACGACAATAACAACGATCGGGTCGACGATTCTCGTTTGACTTTGACGATCGTGTAGTAATCTTGCACACAATTATTTTCTTCTCTTCTTGTTTACCCACAATCCGAAACGTGGGTGGCCACACGTGACGCGACAACCGCGAATCGGCGCCTCATTTGAATGCGGAAGCGCGGAGTTAGCGTCAAAGTGTCACTCAAACCCGTGTACGGGTTTCGCGTCTGACGAGCACGCGCCGAACGTGGCGCGTCCCGACCGTGGCCGCGAGAAAAAAATCGCAAGAATTCCACGGCTTGTATTTTCCGCTGAAATTCGCACCGTAATTACGTTATATTAATGAGTGACATCTACAATGACCGGCACTTATAAATAGACCTGTTCAAAAAGCAAAGTGTACACCTGTGCCGCCGGTGTTTTCTGCACCAGGTTCAGACGGTGCACATCCGTCCGTCCGTCCGCGCGGCGTTATCACGAACGCGCGTGACCTTCGCGGATTTTGCTCGCGCGCGCGCGCACGCGCGCACACACACACACACACAACCTCTCCACAGATGCCAAATATCGCATCATGCAAGGTGCAGCGCGGTGGGGATATGAGGCATAGCGCGACACTGGAGAAAACGTAGAGTTACAAATTTTTTTTTGTTTTTGTGTTACAATTCGCGCTCGCGTTGTGTTGTGGCTGTTATCTCGCGCGATCTTGTTGTCAAGTTGCCGAACGACGAGTGAACACAAAAAGTGAGATCCCTCGATCGATGACCGAGATTCATGAGAGTCACCGAGACACACCGCCGACACACGTCGTGCATCACGATGCGGTAGCTTTCACCAGGAGCTGCTGCTGCTGCCACTCGTCGTTGATCGCCGTGATATAGTTCCGTCCGCGTATTCTGTGTATACACGGAGACGGCAAGCTGAGAACAACAGGACGAGCATCTCGCCCAGGGTCACTTGCAGTATGCTCAGGATTTGCAACAGGCGGATATTATGGCTGCAGGTGATGCCAGCACGGCGAAGCCTCGTCAAGAGAAGCAGTATGACTACCTGCTCAAGTTCCTGCTGGTGGGCGACAGCGACGTCGGCAAACACGAGATCTTGAGTGGCCTTGAGGACGGCGCCGCGGAATCGCCATTCTGCAGCGGTAGCGGTGCGTGTCTCCTTAAAATTTCAGACTACGTGTTTCTCCCGGAACGAACAACAGAATTATATATGTCGAAATATGTTGAATCTTGAAGACAGTAATCGCGTTGGCGGTTACTGTAACCGACTTCTCATCGTCTGACAAATTGTTTTACAGAGTTCGTTTCTGTTATTTTTTTGACGATTTTTGACATCTGAAACTTTCAATTGCCGTTTTGTTTTTAGCTTACAAAACTACTACCATTCTGTTGGACGGAAAACGAGTGAAGCTGCAATTATGGGATACTTCGGGTCAAGGTAGATTCTGCACCATCATTCGGTCTTATTCCAGAGGTGCCCAAGGTATACTTTTAGTGTATGACATTACTAATAAATGGTCCTTCGACGGCATCGATAGATGGCTAAAGGAAGTTGAAGAGGTTAGCAATCCAATATTGCAAAGATATAATTTTACTATAATAGTTTGTTATTTAGTTATAAAATGTAAATTGCACTCTGCAAAATCTTACAGCATGCACCTGGAGTACCAAAAGTATTAGTTGGCAATCGTCTCCACTTGGCTTTCAAGAGACAAGTGGGACAACGAGATGCGGAGGCTTATGCGGCTAAAAATCGAATGGCATTCTTTGAAGTCTCGCCTCTATGCGACTTCAATATAAGAGAAAGTTTCTCCGAATTATCTCGCATGGCTTTGCACAGGAACGGCATGGAAAGATTGTGGCGATCCAACAAAGGTACCGAGAGTGTATTCTATTCAGACTTCTCATCAAGTTACTGGTGAAAAGATTAAAAAAAAAAAAAAAAAAAATTATCTGATCTTGATAATTTTATAATTTGTACAGTGCTCAGCCTGCAAGAATTAGCATGTCGCGCGATAGTCGCCCGGACGACAGTTTACAGTATCGACCAGTTGCCGTTACCCAAGACGATCAAGTCGCATTTGAAGTCGTACGCGATGACAACCACCTCCCAGCTTCGCTACAGCTGCAACCGTTCATTGAGCTCCAGCAAGAGTTTGGGATCCCATCATTGGAAGTTACGCTTTGTTGGCCACAATAACGTGCTATCGACACCCGGCAGCATTGTAGACTCTCGTACAAGCTGCGTCGGTCGCAATTCATGCACAGTATCTTGAGATTAACACAAGAAAAACTCTCCAGAATAATGTTTTAACATTACTTACAAACAAAAATACGCAGCAATCAACGTTCTTCCTTCTTGCTCTTTTCCCTTTTCCTCATTCTATCGAGAATATAAACGAGAATACGTGTTTTACGATGTTGTTATCATAAATTCATAGTAATTGCCGTTAGATTATCATGTGATAGAATTATACGTGTGTGAAATATTCCGACTTGTCACTTCGCTAACACGTTGAACAGGACATAAACTTGTTGCGTTTTATATAGGTAGTGCGAGATACAAATTTTCTATTCGTATAGTTTGACGACATTCAGGAAACCGTGCACAATTTATTATGGACGAACAATTTTAATAACGAGCTTAAAAAACAGCCAATTTTGTCATACACCCGTGCCATCTGTTACACGAGATAAAGAGAGATGTGTATGTTACGCATAATGTTACGTGTGTAAAAGCGAGAGAAATGCTAGACCATATCGTGAATTATATGTTACGTGATATGTCATCGATCACAGAGCTCGTACGAATTTTCCATCAACGGAAGAGATTGCGAGGAGAGAGAGAAAGAGAAATATATATATGTACATGTGCGTGCGTCGATCGAGACACACATTGTGGTTATTCGAGAGTGTGTCCATACTTCATAGTTCTTTTAAGTTGTCCATTTTTTTTTTTCTTTTTTTTTTTTTGGCCGTTATTTGAAACACCGTCTTCACAAACGTATCTCTGTGCGGAACATACAAATTTTTTTGTTTCTGAAACGTAAGCTTTGCAAGAGCAATGAGTAATGAACTGAAAAGTACAAGTTTGCTAAGTCTACGGTGGTTGTGGTGTAGACTAATAACGATAGCATATAAGCGTAGAGAGTTTTAGAGCAGCTGATTCGAGAGATAAATTAGCGATATAAATATATATATTATATATATTATAAAAAAAAAAATACGGAGTCCGAAAACAAATTTAATATATTTATATATACTTCCGATATACACTGTGCTTGTCCCTTGTGTGTGTGTGTGTGTGTGTGTAACAGTTTTACTATCGAAAGCTATCAATTGCCAAGTGCACGGGGAAAAGCTATATTTTTTAAAGAGACGGTTTTATAAACAGCAATAAATTTGACTGTTTGTCCTATCCATACGGTATGAGATTTTACATTATAAATGATCAATCGATGCAATTTATTTCCTCGACGTTTTATGTTTCTTTTTCATGTGTAATTTTATTAAATTGTGCAAAGAAATTAATTTTCCCTCTCTCTCTATTTAACGAAATACAAGAAAAAAATACCTCGAATTGTATTTAAACGTACTGCCTTATTTAATTTCAACCGAATATAAATGCCAAGTTGTGTACAGTGTAAGATTGCAGGAGATGCGTTTGTGTGTAATATAGATAGATAGGTAGATAGATTAGATAGATAGATAGATAGATAGATAGAAAACCTACTCGATCTCTAACGATTATATCTGTACAAAATTATTCAATACCAGAAAAGCACACGAGATGTATTTATATATATTACATTGAATTTTTTTAACTAAATTATATGTATATAAAAAATTATTATAATTGTTATATTTATATATATTTATACGCATGCGTATACATTATATAAAAATATAACACGATGTGCTTTGTCTCGTGAAATGTATTAAATAAACTCAACACTTTGCATTAATAACATAGCGCGCGATATGTGCATATAATCAGCATCAAAGATTTCAGATTCTACATCGGACATAAATTTTTTCTTTGCTATACTTATACATGCATTTTTGTTATAAAAAAAACAAACAAAAACAAAAAGTGATCTTTTCGTACGTGAAAATCGATTTAAAAGGGGCCACATGAAACATTTAACGCAAAAGTAGAAAATGCCGTCCCATGTTAGAAAAAAAAACAAGAAACTTTTTCTAATTTAAAGTAAAAGAATAAATTTGTTGAGAATAGAAAATAGCAAGTCTGTGTTCTGTATGCTTTTTGCTATACATGTAATATACATATTTTTAGTTTTTATTACATAATTTTAATTTTTTTCAAGTTTAGCTACAGCTAAATTTATTACTTTAATCAAATTTAGTTTCTACCGATATATACATTTCTAGAAGTGACAGAAATTGGCAACATTTGTTTTTTTGTTTTTTGAAAATTTTAATGTTGTTCCGTTTGTGTTTATTACTCTAAGCACTGCAGCTTTTGGTGTAACCAGTATGTATAATTCCATCTACAGTAATTCTAACGTAATGTAACAGCAAACGTGACCTGATTTTGATTTACATGAATATTCAATTATAAGTACTATAAATTGTCAAGTTAAAACACATACAATTGTATATTGAAAATAAAACGATTATTTATGAACATATGGCATAAAGTAAATATTTAAACAATCCTTTCATGAGTAAATCTGATAGAAAAACACAATTTGTATAGCAAATTCATCGTTCATTGGAAATAAGTGTGTTATATATTTCCTCTTATAGTGCATAATTTTAAAATAAATTCTAAATCTAAATCTAAATTTTAGTTACAGCATTCAAAAATTTGTAGCTTACAAAGAAGAGTTTAATATTGCAATAAAAGAATTTAAAAGAGATTGATATGTGGAAGAGTCGCATGTGTTTATAACCGATACCAATAATTAATAACATATTCTTTTCTTAAAGAAAACATATATATCTTATGTATATATGTGTATAAATGTGTGTGTGTGTGTGTGTGTGTGTGTGCGCGTGCGCGCGCGCGTATAGATATAATAACAGTAGATTGTTTTGTAATAAATTTAGTTTATATGTAACATAATTAACAACTTAATGTATCTAATATATGTTTTTTTTTACTATCCAAAGTGACTACGCGAACTTATAAATTATCGACGTGTGTCTGAGTATTTGATGAATTATTAGCATTAAATATATAAAACAATTATTAAAATTGTTAACTTCGAGACCACGAGAATAAAAGATTCTTAACACTAATAAATATATGTATATCTATATCTCCACAAATATAATATCATAAAATATATCGTTTAGATTGTTTGAGAAAGAATATAATATCAGATAAAGAATATTCTAGTAATTGAGAGAATTGTTGATGAACGTCACTTAAATGAAAGCTATAGTATGCCAATATTCGAGTAAGCTAAACCTTACAATATCATTACAGCTTATAAACTTACATGTATATACATTTTATATTAATATTAATGCTCATCACAACAATGTACTATTTTTCTAAGAAAAAATTGATATATTTTATCAACACTCAATTAAGACGTAAAGACAAGTTTTATGAACAGCCAACATGTGTTTAATATTAAAAAAAAAAAAAAAAAAAAAAAAATCTTCACAGACACACAAGCAAAAAAATGTTATAAAATATTAGTCTTAGACGAAACTACTGACCAAATAAAACAAATGTTTCCAACATAAAATACAACCAGATGTTGATATCTCAAAGTGTTTACTGCCTATGTTTATTTCTTTAGATATTTTCACGATTATCCATATTCAATCTTTCCTTCTTTTTTGTTTTTTGACATACATACACTGTTGTTCAAACAAATTCATCTAATCGTTTATCAGGTAGCAAATAGATCTCATAAATATTCTTTTCAAAAACTTTTAATTTTTTTACAAAAATTACTTTAAAAATACCTAAAAGAATTACCTTCACCAAACGTTTTTAAGAGTTACTATTAAAATAAAAGTATTATAAAAAATTTTTCAATAAATAACAACTTAGAAAATACTGAATGTCTCTAACATGATTCAAATTATATGTATCAGCATGCAATAGCAAACGATGAATAATACTCATAAGGACATCATTTTACTGAATAACAAACACATTAATAACGTTAAAATGAGAACTATTAGGAAATTTATTTCAATGTAAAAATTGTTACAATATAAATATTAAAGTAATTTATTATAAATTAACTTCATTGCTTATAGTAAATAGGCATTCTACTTCCCACAATTATTTATGCTTATTACTCTGCTAAGAATATTGCAAAGACTAAATTTATTCCTGTAAATTTTTCTTAGACTGGGAGAAATTAAATATGGAAGCAAGTCATGATCGATAAACAATTTCGAAAGCGTTACGACACTGCTAATTCATAAAACGAATTTTTATGAGATCTGTATGCTAGGAAAGAAAACAGACAAATCATGTTTCTCAGCAAAAAGGTATTGACTTCACCTGAACTCATAAATCTGTATACTGTGTTCGGGGACGTGCCTCAGATTTAAAGATTGATACCTAAAATCGTAAAAGAAATTTATCTAAATATAAATATCATTAATCACATAATATTATTCTACATACACACTTCATACATGTCTTTGGGAATTTGTATTTTACCATTCAGAACTACGATGATAATAAAAGCCTTCTATAGTGGCGGCAGATTTCTGGAAGCAGATATAATAGAATCCTGCGAAGGAGGCACCATTGATATCTTTGATTGTATGATCAGGAACCAAAAAGTGTTCTTTCCATCTCATAAATACAAAATCTGTTCCTTTCAGTGCCTCGTAATCAAAAGTGTCCGAATTAAATGTCTTGGCATATTGGCAGAAAGATTCAAACTTGCTCTGCAATGACAATAGTTTTTCTTTGTCTTTATGAACATGGAATAAAACAAAAAATACTGTCACACATGTGTGACACTTATCTCTTTCAACTGATTGGTGTATCACACATACGCAACATAAATGGCAAATGTATTAACATTAGCTTAGAAGAGATAAATAATAACACAAACCCAGTGCTTTTTGTCAACATCCTCATCCGCATCCCACTTGCGAGTCAGAAATGGATACTTCTTGGAGATAATTTCACCATCAAAAAATGTTGTCAATGTTGGAAATTCTTCGGTCAGACCCTTGATTTTTAGATATCCACATAGATAACTATTCTCCTCGTCTACATGCTAAAACATAACGTGTGTATGTAGCATAAATTCTGAAGGTATGTATATAAAGATTCGAATTGAGCTTTGTAGCAGAAGCTGCAGATGATTGTCACCTGATGTTTTTACAGATATAAGCTGTCAATTTCATTTTGATTAAGCTACCATTTCATACACACATATATATACACATATATATACACACATATACACAAACACACACACATACACACACACACACACACACACAATTTATATTAGTTTACAAATTACATAGAAATATATGCGCGACAGTCTCGGCAATGCTGTTCGGAGAGAGAAAAGAAAAGGAAAAAAGATCGCGTAATAAGCGGAATAAATTGTTTTTCGTACGTCATTGTCAAACGCCTCCGGTCTATTTTGGTATTAATGTGCGCGAATCTTGAGCGTTGAGGCGCAATTTCCGAAAAACGAAGACAAACAACGAAAGAGGAAGAGGAGAGGAGGGGAGTAAAGAACAAGCGAGAGAAAATGCTAACCTGCAAAACCACCTCCACGTCGTAACTATTGCCCTTGGATTTTTGCGAGCCCTGAAAGCGGGAGCCGTTATAGAGCAGAGACTTGGTAACACCCGGCTGTTTCGAGTTCGCAGGCGGCGGTGGTACCACGTCAACCCGCACTGGCATCCTCGTTCGGTGCCCTGAGCGAACGAACAGCACGACGTTTAATCGTTGTCCACGACGACGACGACGACGACGACGACGACGACGGCGACGACGCGCGACGCGGCGCCCCGCGTATCACAATGGAGATACCGCAATGATTGCCGGTAATCCGCGAGATATGGACGTATTTATACGCGAGCCTCGAACCCAGACCGCGATAGGGATCTCGCGGGGGCTTTACATGTCCGGATATTTTGCGCGACCGATTTGTATAAATCCGCTCGATGACGCGGTTTCACAGCATCGCACCTTTTGTCGCCGCTACTCTCGACATTGTTGGTTTGCTCGGCGAACCTTCTATCGCGCCAACACGCGCGACATCCTCATCCGTTTCGACGTGTTGTCAACGTGAAGCAACGAACGCAACCAAAATCCTCGATAAGGAAGCGATGGAAACTTCGCGCACACACTCGAAATGGCGACCGTTCGAATTCAAATGATTCGAATTTAATGTTTTCGCGTGGAAAGTTTATATTATTATTATTGAAAAATAAGCGCGACAAATAATTTGGTAAATGCGTGCAATGAAAGGTTGTTATTAAAAATTTATATACGTAAATTTTTACGTTCTAATTGTATATAAAACCAAAAAAGAATTTGCTAACGAGATGGATTAATTGCGCGTCAATCAATTGCGATTGATTAATTAGCGATTTTAATTGATCTAGTCGCATTTGGCGAAAGTGGCCATAAATCTATTATACAATTTTTTTATTTTATTTTTGTTTTTGTATCACTTTGAATGTGCGCTTTAGATGCATTTGTTATGTATTATATGTAATACATAAAGTGGAAAGAGAAAAACAAAACAACAGGAATCGAAAAAGAAGATCGGACGGCGTTACTACTCGGAGTTTTGATTTTGCGCACGCGCAGCGCAGTTTCGAACTGAAATTACCGACAGAGTTGCGTCACTATAAATACGTGCAGTGTCTATGGTCAATAGTCAATTTTGGTGTCAAAGGAAGCATGGCGGATTTCAGCGACACGAATTCGCATGAAATGACAGAAAACCATGTTAACAAACGGTGCAATAATCAGTGGGTACGTTTGAACGTGGGTGGAACGTATTTTTTAACGGCGAAGACCACCTTGGCGAGGGATCCAAACTCGTTTCTGTACCGGCTCTGTCAGGAGGACTCGGATCTTATTTCGGACAGGGTTAGTTGACATTTGTTTCTTACCGGGAATTTTAAACAAGTTCGATTGTAAATAAAATTTCGGAGACGTTCGCTCCGCGAACTTTTTGTCGATTAGAGAAACGTTTGAATTTCTTTTGCGATTCTCTTTCGAAGCGAAAATATTGACGTGGACTTTGTGTATTTTTTTTTAAGGACGAAACGGGAGCATATCTGATAGACCGCGACCCCACATACTTCAGTCCAGTTTTAAATTACCTGCGCCACGGGAAGCTGGTCATCAACAAAGATTTGACAGAAGAGGGTGTGCTTGAGGAGGCGGAGTTTTATAATATTACAGAACTTATTCGACTAGTCAAAGAAAGAATTCTACTGAGAGACACTCGACCACAGAGAGATTTTAAGAAACACGTTTACAGAGTTATTCAGTGTCACGAGGACGAATTGACGCAAATGGTATCGACAATGTCCGATGGATGGAGATTTGAACAGGTAGGCTGATTAAGTTTGTATCTTTTCAATTGAACAATAATTTCTAATGATATTTTTTCTCTCATAATACATATTGACTCTTTTAACAGGGTGTGATTATATATTGTGTGTTTCTATTCTTATTTTCTAGCTAATCAACATAGGGTCTCAATATAACTATGGCAATGATGCTCATGCTGAATTTCTGTGTGTTGTGAGCCGAGAATGTGGAGCTAGTCAGCTCAACAGTAAGGAAGAAGAGTCCACAGATCGTGTCAAGGTACCATTATCCTATTCAACTGTTTCCCATCCTTATTTGAGTAGCCATGGCTGATGCGATTATTTTATGGTTTTGTTACATCTAAACTGGTGATCCATAAAAATAGTTATATACAAGTTTATTGTCTAAGATTCAATCACATTCTTATTAAAAAATATTGTTTAAGCGACACTTTGTTATTTACTTTGTTCTAAGTTAATTTGTGTCAGTATTATATCTTCTATGTTGGGTTGCATGAGATATTTATCACACAAACAAAACGTTAAATATTTAATTATTTCCTCAGCTGGGAATACGTGCTTTTCTATCTTTTTAAGAAAAGGTTGCGTGATAAACTCTGTCCGAGCGCTTCACTGACATACAAGAAAGAAATTTTATTTTTTTTTTAAATAAAAGTTGTTCTTGCAATCCAACATTGATTTCTAACGCTACTGTGAAATCAAATAACACTTTTTTTTTTTATTACTTCCGATGAGGTTAAACAAAAGCAGTATTATTTTTGGTATTAACAATCTGCCTATACTGACAATTGGGTTGAGTAGAAAACCAAAGATAAGCTTTATCATTTTTTATATATATTCGATAAATTATGTATATATATATAAATGATATATACATATATATATATATATATATATATATAATAAATACGTATCATAATTAAAAAATCAAATCTTATCTCACGTTTTATGTGAATCACGCTTAATTTAGCAAATCATTTCTCTATTTATATTTTCTGCAATATGATTTCGACAAATGCTTAGAATTATTTTGCTTGATCATTTTAAGAGAGAAAGCAAACGACATGAGAAAGAAAGGAATTTTGTTGTAGATGTAAAATTTTCAGCAGCAGATTTTATTAGGTGGCTTAATTTTTTCTGCGAATAAAATATGTAGACAAATCTGAATCACAATTTTTTTCTTTTTTTTTTTGTTTTATCTTATGGTTTTCTTATGGTTTTTTTCTATGCATATATATAATATGTCGCACATAGAGAGGATACATACATTGGTATTTTATATATATACAGGGTGTCCCAGTATGACTTTAACATCTCTCGTAAGCAGGTAGAAGAAGTAAAACTGAGTCGAAAAGTCATGAACCAT
>QVNW01002479.1:0-15781 GCA_014825475.1 Pseudomyrmex flavicornis
CTATATCCGCGGCCTTATTAATCTAAATCACCTTAGCATGTGTTTGATATATCGATTCTTCGTGAGTTCTTCATTCGCGAACTCACTTCCGTTCGTCGCGCGCGGTTGCAATTCCGTATTTTCGCTCATCGCCGCAGTTCATTCGATTGACCGAAATGTTTGATGTTTGATATATTCGACGATAGAAGTAACTTTCGACGGCGCACGAAATTTCAATAAATAAACAAATTGTGTATACGTACATTATAAAACGTCAAAAATAGTTTTCTTACTGCAATTTTTTCTTATTGCAATTTCAGCGAGAGAAACGATGTAATTGAAAATCTCAAGAAGATCTTGATTACCTCTGTGAGACTGTAAGTGTCAGAAAGTGTTCCGACGCGTAAACTATAAGACCGACGAGAATGCCGGTACGTCAACGTGGAGAACGATAAAGATAAGAAAGAGACGGGGAGATCAATAGGTCCGCGGCTTAGGAAGAAGTAAAATAGACTAGACGCCAACTCGGTAAATTGGTTCCATTCATCAGAGGTGCTTCCTGTCGTTGCATCGCTGCCCTTCTTCATTAACTACAGCTAATACCGAGAACGCCGGAACTCTAACTCTCGATCCCTTCTTGTTAATGCCCGCGAAAGTTCCTCGATTCTTTCCGCCCGCGTTGTTATAAATGTTTATCGGTTTCTATTAGTTGTCCAAGGCGTAATTCCCATTCGAGCACACGTGTATCACATTATTTATACAAGAGCATAATTTCTTTTTTGCGCATAAAATGATCGAGACGCTTCGGAGCGGGGGACACTTTCTTAATTAACACATTCGCGCGTATTCTCTCAAATGTGAAAATCGAATTCTTCTCAACGACGCGCGCAATTTAATTAAACTAACGAATATATCTCTCGGCGCAGTCATAAACATACACGGTAATGTTGCGCAAAAACGCATGCGACAGAGAGCGGAGAAGAAGAAAGCTGCGCATCAATTATCTAAACGCGTGACGACGCGAGAGACAGAATCTCCGAAAGCACTCGCAAACAAAACGATAGAAGATGTATATTTGAGGTGTCCCGATAATAATAGTCGTGGTGCAGCGGACGTGCACTCGCGCGCGCGCGTAGATGTATTTCAAGACCGCGGCACTCGAAAGAGTGCGGAACAAAGAAACGGTCGGAATGCCGGCGCGACCGGCTTGCATTGTGCATGAAGCTCGGTTAATGAGAACGGTATAAGTCGGCGGAGAGAGGAATCTGAACGAGAAAAGAGGAGAGTAAGTACGAACGACGACCAGAGAGACGTAAGGAAGAGCCAGCCAGCCGCGAGGAAGAAGCCGAAGAAGGGGGAGTACGGTTTTAAGCAGCCGCAGATAAGAATAAACAGATAAAAGAAATGGCTTCTCGCTCGTCCGCCTCTCGCTACAGTTGTGCGGAAACTCTTGCCAGAGATCACGGACGGCCGCGGGAGAAAGGGAGGAAAAGAGAGAGAGAAAGAGACGGAAGCCCCGACGAGATGAGGAAATTCACCCTCGGGAGAGGAAAAGCGCCGCTCTGCGCTCCACGTTCGTGTCGCCGACAAAGGGAACGTCGGGACACGAACCAGAAGGTATATACCCAGTGACATCGGAAAGCCGGTCGCGGGACGAGAAGAGAAAGAGAAGCGGGGAGAAGGAGGAAAACGGCATTTACGCGCGAAAAGCGTGGGTGAAGCTCCCGCTGATATCGGGACACGCGCCGGATTTCCGGTCTTATCTGTCGGCGATTGACCGCGTCGATAAGACCGCCGCCGCCGCCGCCGCCTGGCTTCGCATTTACGATGTAGAAAAAGCGGAAGACTCAACGAAGAACGAATGACGTTAATTAATCTGCCCGCGCGACGCATTCGTCGTTTCGAAAACGATGAATTATAAATCGCAATCGATCACGGCGCCTATCAATAAGTAATAAGTGGATGAATAATTGATGGATTAAAATTATAAATGTTACGTGCGAGGAGATTTCTCTCTCCGAGAACTTATTGATGTTCATTTTTTAAATAAAGAGTTTACATTTTTGCGAATTAAATTTTACTTTGAAGGATATTTTTTGGGAGACGTTCAAATATGATATCAAATTTAATTAATGAATATCCGTTAGAGTAGAAAATATGTCCCGCTTTTTCTGATCTATATTATTTTAAGAAGATGTCAATATAAGGTTTTATATAAATAATAATGCATGGGACTAATTAATTATTATACGATTTTTCTCCCTCCCTCTCTCTTTTTATGACATAATGTTTTATGTAATTTTGCACACGTGAACTTTTTCAAATATCCGGCAATCATTCTTCGAGCGATGCAAGATACAGGCGACTACGAACATAGCTTTTCACTCAGCGAAAAGTGCAGTGGACAAATTTAGCTTCTAAAAGAGACAACTATATATAAGGCGACATAGAATAAATAGTTTTTGACGTAAAATCGATCGACTGTGTTTGTCGTACGCTCATATTTTCGTGTTCGCTGCGTATCTCGCTACGAGATACCTGATATTTTAAATCTTTTAGTAGAATATTATACTTACATTGTACACATATTATATAAAGTGGAAACTTTTAATCGGAAGTTTAGCAATAATCATCGATTAGTCCGTTTTAAATATTCTCGAATAGATCGCAATGTCAGGCGCATATTTCTGTGACGCGTTTAGACTCCGTGTTCGATTTCGAATTTGAATTCTTGGGTCACATCAATCTTCCATCTTTAAGGATTCCTATCTCAATGACTTGGTTCTCGTGTACCAGCGTGATCTCGGGAACCCCTACGGCCGACTTCGACGCGCGCGCGCCCGCAAGTGAACGCGAGCAAGTGGAGAGAGAGAGAGAGAGAGAGAATACGCCGCGGTTATAAGAAAGAACCTTTGTCCCTTTCTCTCTGTATCTGCATCTATATCCGCATCTGTATATCTGCGAGTGTTGCGAGCTTTACTTGAAGTCGCGTGTGGGATGTCCGTAGATTACTTGACTAAAGCGAACCAGGAATGCGATATCTTTGCCAGGGCATTACAATAACAAAGACTCCGCAAAGGGTACAAGCGCCGAGTTAAGGCGCTCGAGTGTGTGTGTGTGTGTGCGCGCGCGCGCATGCGTGCATGCGTGAGCGTCAGCTCGACAGAATATATAACGGGTGACCTCCGCATTTGCATACCACCTCCGGCCACCCCCGCGAAGCCCATGTACGCGTTTTCTTATCTCGCCCCTAACAAACCCTTTCTGCGCGTGGGTAACCGCCGTGATGGATACGGTCTGGGCACACTCCATCGCGGACAAACCGTGTTGCGGGCCACCCTTCAACCCCCCCAAACCCTGTTTAAATTACTGCCTTTAATTGCGTCCGCCGCGACCGTCTGGCACGATGACGGCAATTCCGGTCATCCTACGTAGACAAAAATGCCCTTCCGCAAGTGCTTGAAACACACTGAGATATATTCGATAACGTCTGTTAATGCTCGCAGAAAAAGCGCGCTAGCGGCATGACGTGTCACACATTATATAATAAGGTGTTATATATTTTCAATGCACATACGACAGATTGTCGAGGGGGTGTATGAGCTGATGAAATGCATAGTGAGGAAAGAAAAGACCGAGTTACGTACGCAAGTAATAGAAATGCAATTACCACGCCTCTCTCTCTCTCTCTCTCTCTCTCTCTCTCTTTCTCTGTCTAATTAGACAATTTATATTTTCGTGTGAAATTTTCGCTGGTATATACGAATCGCAACGAGAAAATGTGATTATTACAAAATGCAATTAAACGGCGCGAATCGTGCGGTTATGTTGTAGGAAAAAATTTTGCAAGCCTCATCCCGCGGCGACGACGAGGCAGGAGGCAGCTGCGGGTGTTGATAGACAGATTACATTTGTGTATCTTCGTAGGGTTCACGATGACGAGGATTTGCCGCGCGAAAAAAGGTTTTACTCTTTTTCCAGAAATATATATACACACACACACATACGCGTACACAGAAAACTTTCCCTGGTGGCTGTCTGACAGCCAACCTTTCTCACAGACGACGATGCTGCCTGCTGCACAAACGCGGCACAAACCTTCTCCCTTTCGCCCTTGTTTCTCTCCCTCTATCTTAAAACACGCGCTTCTCTTCCGTCGCTTGCCGCGAACGTATAGACAGCATCGGGAAAGTTTCGCGAGCTGCGCGCCGACTGTTCGAAAGTTAAACGAACGACTCCAATTATGCAGCCGGCGCTGCAACGAGCCGCGTTCTCCCAGCCAGGAGCTGTTTATTTTACAAATTTATTATTGGCGTGGCGTTACGACGAATTACTCAACTACTCTCCCTCGTTTTCTCTCTCTCTCTTTCTCTCTCTTTCTCGTTGCTTCCCATCTTCGCGCGCGCGGCTCTTGCACACCGGAGCACGCGCTATTTTATTTCTTTCTTTCTTCTGCTTTCTCTAAATGACGCTTCTTCATTCGCGCGTCCCCGCTCCCGTTTTGTCGCGAACTATATAAGAAAGTTGAGTCAGACACGAAATCTGACGGAAGGATTAAGAGAAGTTCTCTCTCTTTCTCTCCTTTCTGCTTTTGTTTTTTTTACGGCTATATACTATACATACACAGACTGATTTTCTAAAATAAAAGACACATTGCAATTCCAACCGAATCCGCACGTTCGTTCCATCGACTTCCGGATTATTGCCGTTATTTTAACAACGGATTGATGTGAAAGGCGTCAATCGATCGTACAACTAATTCGATTATCCGCTGATTTCCGACGTGGAAAGAACAAGCTGAATGTGTCGTACGGGCGACATAATTGCGCAAACCTGACGGACTGATATTTTGACGAAAGCAAAAGCCGCGCGATTTTTGTTTTGTTTTTGTTTTGTTTTCGTATGTCGAAAACCCGATGCGGAGAAAAGAGGTAATCGGGAGAAGAATCACTCACGGGCCCGCGCGCAATAGCTGGCTGGCTGGCTGGCTAGCTGGCTGAACGCGAGTCAATTTTCTGCTCGCTCGACTGCCATAACTCGCCGTAAAAAATTGGCACGTAAAAAAAAAAAAAAAAAAAAAAGTCACGTTGCCCGGGTGCCTCGGCCATGAATAATTAAACGCTCGGCCCCTTCCCCGACTACTGGGGGGTGTAATCCTTAAGCGTAGGCCGTAAAAAGAATTATTAAAACGCGCGCCGCTCTTGCGTTCGGCAGGATATCGCCAACTGCCCTTCGCAATACATATATGTATATGCACACAAATACATATACAAGCGGGAGCGCGCTGCTGTCGGAGCAAAATGACTAAGGCACGACACACAACAACCACCTGTGTATGGTCCATGAAATTTTTGCATTTATCCGACTTGCATCGGTACGCGCGCGCGCGTCACGACAGATTGTTGTTTTGACATGGTAATTCAATTTTCAGCCATAATTAAATTCTCGGTGACGCGACAGCCTTGCAGGTATGCTCGTTCTTTTGTACAATGTACATACGTTTTGTCCAAAATAACGAAGGTACAATTGCGATTCGTGAGCTCGGATTAAAATTAAATTAAGTTTTCGAAAAATAAAATGGCGAGAGAGAAAGAGAGAGAGGGAGAGAGAGAACTTAGTAATATGTATTAATTAAAAAAAAAAAAATTCTTGAGCGCAAACGAAAATGACAATTATCGGTTATGAGCGACGTGTCCATTACCCAACAACGCGCGAACGAGCTCAAGGGTCGAAATCGTATCGGACGGAAATACGGAAATACGGTAGTTTGCAGCATCGAGAGGGGGGTAGTCGTCAAATTATTGGCAAGCGATTAAAGCAATGTAAAGTCTGCGCGCGGACTTGTTCCGCGACGAATAATTTAAGCGTGTGATTGCCGGCGGGCAAATAATACCCGTACGATAAACAACGGACCCGCCAACGCAAGTTAATCGCTCTATTGTCCGATTGTGTCGACGTGCGTGAGCGAATTCCATCGCTCTCCCTCCTCTCTCTCTCTTTCTGTCACACACACGCACACATACACACGCGGTAACGCGCTTCAACACGAATAAAACGAGAACTTGGTTATATCATTGCTTTTCCATGAACACGCGCGCACGCATTTCTGCCCGTTTTCGTGCATTAAACCGCGAATAAATATGTCCCACGGGGTGGATACTCGTCGCCATCGTACACTACTTGGTGATGCCGGGCGCACATCCGGGCGCACGAATTATCAGACCGTAAGAGCGTGTTATATTGGCGAAATTAGTAGAACTTCCGGTCGCAATACGGCACAATAGTGACGAGATGTTTCAACGTTAAAATTCAAGAGCTGCACACAGAGCGGCTTTTCGGAAGGATGATTTTAATCGGAAGATTTCGTCTATTGTTGCATAATTCAAGAATGTGTGAAACGCGAGACGTAAAATGGCCGTTAAATATGCTGCCGTACGCCTGTAGTTATTGTTACGTCACGAAAATCAGTTTGAGCTTTCATGCAAATATTTAAGTACGTTACAAACGTTGTTCTCATTTTATCTTCTTTACTCTGTTAATACTGGTGCTTTTCAAAAATAAAAATAAAAAAAAATATATATATATATATATATATTGTGCGCTCTGCTCGTACATCTACTCGTGTGATTAACGCACACTCCATTATATGTATTTCAGTGTCAGAGATTAGATTGGTAATCCATACGTAACTACGATGACTCGAACGTAACACACATTCCGGTTAACTTCGACTCACTCTCTCCCGGGATGTAATTTAATTTCGCGCGTCCATACAAAGCGCGCCAGCTGTCGAAATCATTATCGTATATCCGGACGACCGGCTTATCGTAACCTTTTGATCTAAATTGCACGGTGCTCATTGCGCATCGGGCAGCTTAGATAGACGCGAGTTATCGACGCGAGAATCGGTCTCCCCCTCCGGATCGGTCTCGCGGCGCGCCAAGTTTCAATCGTCCGGGATTCGGCCGCGTAATCCGATAAGGAAAACCGATGGAAGTTAGTGCTTTTCGGGAAAATCTCATCTGACGGCCTGACGCGCGATCTCATTCTAGGGCGGGATTATCACGCCCTACCGCACTAACCGATGGGGATCCGTAGGTTCTGCTGTAACGGGGGGATAAATAAGAGGGGCGGAAGAAGGCACAGTACACAGTACCGTAGATATGACACGAGCGCGCACACTACGGAGGAGAGAGCTACTGCAAGAAAGCGAAAAGTCAATCAACCGGTCCCGCCATTGTTTGTACGCGGCTTAACACTAATACCTATTTGTAGGTCTGATTAAACGCCCGCACAGAGGGGATTTTCTACTCATAATCCGCAACGCTTTTGGTATCAGCTTCGGGTGCCGCCGCGGCATTTTCGATGCGATCGGAAAACTCCGATGCGATTGTCTCTCGCAAATAAAATTGAATTAACAGATGTACTTTCTCCGCGTCGCATTTTAGTTTCGCTAACTGCAATCGCGATCTCAACATATTGTTGGTGTGCCAAGACGAATAATGCAAAAACACACAGGATGCATGGGATGTTGTTTCTCCGAAACACGTGTTTGTGTGCGTGTGTCGTTGTACCAATAATACTTTCACCTAGGACTATGAACCCTCCAGGCGGGAGAAAGCGCCAAGATCCGCAGGACGCGGAGGAAGAAGACTACCTTTACCCACACACAACCCCCGGTTAGCTGGGATACATATCTATTCCAGGGGAGCCGTTAGCCTCCGAAGATGGCTCCCGTGGGAAACCAACTCTCAGACTCATCGCGGCAAGTAACGACCGCGTTCCCTCTCTTATTCCACTCGATTCAGGCTTCTGGTTCTATCCTCATGCCAAGAGAATTTCTCTCGTGACCTTTAACAGCTCGCTTCAATTTCGCGTATATTCTTTTGCGGAATATATATTCGTCCGCGCCCTTTCCCGTAGGAAATAGTTTTTTCCGAACGCGAAAAACATCAGAGAACGCGAATTTGCATTCGCGTTTGAGTTTCCGCTGAATTAGAGACGCGCTCACATATAAAGAGAAAAAAGACACGCACGCGAACGCAAATAGATTTGATGTTTTCTCCACTGTTCGCGAATAAAAAAAATAATCCGCACGCTCACAATCGTATCTTGACTGTGTTGCGAATCTAAACGTTATAAAATTTTTTCATGAATAAAATTAACAATTCAATCAACAATTATCAGAGAATTATTTTAATTGCTAATTAACAGTCATCTCTTTAAAACAAAAACATGTTTGCCGTCCGCGGCAAAACGATTATTTTTTTTACTGGCGTGTAACAAACTGGCGCGCTTGCGAATCCCATAACTGACGAGGCAAGGGGAGAAACGACGCGCAACAAGAACACGATACTAATTTGTCTAACACGATGTGCAACAATATACGTTTCGTTTCTTCGGACGTATAATGTACGAGTGCTACACGTAGTCGAATGTCGCGTGTCATCCACGCCCGACACAATGAACACGAATTTCTTGCCCCCCCTCTTCTCTCCCCGAGTCCGAAACAATAGTCTTAAAGGTTGTAGAGGGCGGACTTGCTAAGGAAGTTCTCCTTGGCCGGTCTCCCGCGCCACAGATGCGCGCCATTGTGAGCGCGGGATCTCTAAATTGTTGTCGCGTACATAAGAAAGAAACATCTCTTACATATTAATAACGTGGAACGTTCGAGAGAACCACCGGATGTCTGTTTAGTCATGGAATTCGTAAAAAGATTAGAATCAACGTTCCCTTTAATAAATAATTCGATGATTTCTTAAACGCGTTCGATATATGTACACGTTGCGAGGATTTCGATGGTATTTGCGAGAATTGAAAACTCTCTGGACAGAAGAGCAAGCAGAAAGGTGTTTTGTTACACGTTTGTTTACGCAATCAAGGGATTTAATTAGTAGGTGATAAATAACACAAACAGAAAATTACGAATGGCAACACAATTATAATGATGTGTCCATACGCTCGAGATACGCATAATGAGAATAAAATGTGAAATATAAGCGAGCGGGACTTCGCGCGCGCGCGCGCGCGAGCGCGCTGCAGCGCATAAATTTCAGTGAAAACTTTTATTTGCATAATAATTTTGTGTATATACGCCAGATTTTCCGGTGAATCGTCATTAAAACTTTTGTACCGCATTCACATTGAAAAAAACTCGATCCAGGCAGTTTAACGTAACGTTTTCGCTCCATGTTAGAGAGATTATATACGATGCGACGATGTTATAATAACGCGGGTTCGCGTATTTTTTTTTTTTTTTACTTTTCTTATTTATGCGCTTTTTTCTGCCACAAGAAAAAACGCCGCGCGCCGGTATAATGCGTCTCAAATTGAAACGAATAAAAAAAACGCTTCCTTTGACAGATATACGACGTTTGTACGTCGGTATAATCCTTTTTTTTTTTTTTGGGGCTTTTGAAATAAAATAATTAGTAGGGAAAATATACAACACGCGCGCGCATTATAATGAGTGAGGCCTTTGATAAATATTAATATTGATAACAATATACATTTAATTTATGTGCAACGATAAGAGATAAGAGGACGTATTACGTGGTTCATGTGTAAACAGAGCATTATAGAAAATTGAGTACACACAGCGCCGGTAAAATTTTAACGTAACCATCTGCATATAATTATTCGGAGTAATGAGAATCTTTGCACATTACATTTTTCAATTATAACGTTAGTGCAAAGTTTATGTTTACATTTACGAGGTGTTTAAACATGTGTGCCGCACGCAAGAGCGCGTGTATTATCGTTTGCGCTCCTACGTCGCGATGACCGTGCCGATTAAAATTGTTTCCCGAAGCTAGAGAGAGGAGACCACCGGATTATAGAATTATCGTTAAACTACCCTAAGTGAACTGTCTTAATGATGTATCGTAAGTTGTGTCGTCTCATGCCTCGTGGCGCCATCGCCGGTTAACTCGATGATCTGTCGACAGACGGGAGGCAGGAATAAGGCAAAGGATGCGAGAGACTCTCTAGCCGAGATACGTTATAGAACAGAGAGAGATAAATAGATAGATAGAGAAAGAGAGAGAGAGACAGAGAGAGACAGAGAGAGAGAGAGAGAAAGAGCTTGGATTACTGCACAGCCTCGTGAAAGTAATTTCGCGAGACAGGCACTTCGTGAAGCGGCATAGCGCGCGATATTAAAGCGGCAATGCGCGGAATATGGTAATGTCGGATAGGAGGAGAGGGAGGGTAGAGTAACGAAACCCCGATGCGACGTAGCTCGGACACCGGCCAGCCGGACCGGTGAAATCCGTCCGAACAAAGGAAATGTCGAGCCACGCACGTTATTCCGTTCAATTTCATCGTCGTGTGCGGCACACGGTACGTATATTCGCGTATGGTACGAGAGCCGACTCGCGCAAACGGCGACGCTAATGGCAGTCCCATTCTCGAGATTTTCGAATTTCTCGCAGTAACGTAAAGCCCACGCTCGCTCTCGAGTCGCTCGGAAGTTTCAGATTTTCCGGGGACTTCAAAATCGCTTCCCATTCTCTCTTTCTTTCTCTCATTCCTCCGTCTCGCTTCGCGTCTCTCTCTTTCTTTCTCTCCGACTAAAACCCATCGGCGTGATACTGGAAAACCGTGGAAATAGGACAGCGATGGAAACTCCGCGTCCGTAAGTATTAAAATCGTATCCCCCTCGTCTTACGTGGGAGCAAAAAGTACGTTTTGACCGCATTCGCGACACGTATTACTTACTTTCCGCCGAACTTGCGCCGTGCAACGTTTACACAATCAGGAAGGAATATTCGGTAAACAATGCGAGAGAAAAAAAATATCTTTATTCTTTTTGTATAAATAATATTACTAATTATAAGTATTAATTAGCACAAATTAAGGTTTTTCTAACAATAACTTTTTTTAAATTAATATAAATTAAGTCGGCGAAACAAAACGGTTGCCTGCAACGCACGATGTGCTGACACGAAGGTAGCAGATCAGCCGCTTCCGGTGTTCCCGTCTTATCGCGATACGTCACGATGATTTCATCTCGAACGCGGGCTCGGAGGGAGAAAGGTATTTAAATCAATTCGTACAGCGACCGATTTCTTGCGCTCTCCTCTCGACGGACCGTTCACTCTTCGATCTCGCGAAGGCCGAGATAATTCGGCGTGATGCTGAAGTGGCTTTTGGCACGCGGACGACAACGACGACGACGACGAGGAGGAGGAGGTGTGCGCGAGGCTGCGGAAGACGAGTTGGAGAAACGTCGTCGTGTGGAAAGGGATACAGGGGAGAGACTCCGAGTGGAAAGGCAAAGGAGAGGACGTAACTCAGACTGTACTTGGACTATCTGCACGGTGGATCTGGCATCTCGAAGAGCAACGCCCACTCACACTTCGCTGCGGGCGCGCCGCGCGGCGTGTGTGGCTTCGTTCCTCGTCGCATGCACGTATATGCACCGCGTACGGAGAAATGTACGTGTTTGCGTGAGCCCGGCTCGCTCGCTCGTGCAGCCAGGTAGGTAGATAGGTCGGACACACCGGCACGCCGCGGCATGCACACACGTCGGGGGTGGATCGCGCACAATTACCCATTGTCTGATACAGAAATTTATGTGAGGATACCCAGGATACCCACGTAACTAACGTACGGTCAGCGCCGAAAGAGAGAGAGAGAGAAAGAGAGAGAGAGAGAGAGAGAGGGAAGGAAGATGGAAGAGAGTGAGAGAAAGAGAGGGAGAATCTACTAAATCCAAAGGCTCCGCCGCAGCATGCGCCTTAGACCGTGCAGATAACCGACGAATAGGATACAGAAGGGACGTGCTTTGTGAACCGGAACCCGCGAGAGCGCGGTCGCGTATGTACGTAACCTTATATTCCACCGTGGTATTGAGTACTGAGCTCCGCGTACGTGTTTCGCGTATCCGCTGCTGGATAGGGACAGCACAGCTAGGCTTTCCCTTCTTTCTTCCCTTCCCGACCTCCCCGAGCTAACTCTTGTAAATAGGGAAAAGAAAGCTCACCGAGCTAATGGCAGTTCCATTCTCGACATTTTCGAATCTCTCTCGGCAGCAGTAACGCAAAAAGCCCGGGCCCTCGCTCTCGGAGTCGCTCGGAAGTTTCAGATTTCTTTGCGCCCTCGTTCACGGGAGAGGAGGCGAAGAAGCAAACCGCGCGCGATTGATAGAGCAAGTTATTCCTAATCGTCGATCATCTTCGCCGATCGAAACCGCGGATGGTATTACCAGACATTACTCGGCTTCTAACGCATTTGCACGACCGAAAAAAATGAAGAAGCGACGGCATTGTATGTTTTTCGAAAATATATTTAAAAAATTTGGAAATACGTAATGCGTCGCGCCGGTTACTTTGTCATTCGATCGCTCTTCCGAAACTGTATGTATATCAGTCGAAGCAGATTCGTACACGCGAACGGCGATAAATCGATACGCGAACACGAGCTTGCGACGTAAAATTGTGCAACAACTTCGTGCAAAAAATATCCGGCTTTAATCCTGATTGTAAACGACTCGCGATCGCGCGCAGAGTGCGCGCGCGCTCTTTTGCACAGCATGTGCGCTGTTTTCACCGCGTGCGTGTAGAGAGAGAAACGACATCTCGATTTATCGGTCTGAACCGGAATTTAAAGGGATCTCGCGCGAAATCCGAGAGGAGTTCGCGGCACGCCACGTTTTTCAACTGATGATCGTTTTCCACGACGGCGGGCGGCGGCAGTGCAGCGGCAGCGTTCCGTGTTGTCTCGTTTGCGTGGTAAAGAGGAAAAACTGTTATGGACGCGCTTGTAACGCTATCCAAACACGGATCCGTAGCATTAAAACGCCGACGGGGGAATGGTAGTCCCGAGTTCCGTCCCTTATTTACTCATGTGACGAGGCAGGCACTTAGTATCGCGATATTACGGGGCAAATAAAAAGCACGGGAGCAAAGAGTGAAGGACGGGTAGAGTCTCGTCGAGAAAACGCAGTTTAAACGTGTAATCGCAACGGAACGGGTGGTTATGACAAACGAATGCCAACAGTGAGTGAAACCGAATTGCAGGTTCAACACACTAGAAAACATTGTTTACAAGAGAAAGAGAGAGAGAGAGAGAGAAACTGACATTTTAGCGCATCTACTTGTTATGCACTTTCCATTTTCTATTTGAGCCACTTACGGAATTATATTTGGCATTAATGGAAATCTGCTTAAAAAAAAAAATATGTATGCACATCTGTTATGTATATTGTCTATTTATTTTGAATTCTGGAAATAATTTTCTAAAGGCAATTCGTATCGAGTTTTGGACATTCTATATAGTTTTCAATGAATATTATTAACTTTTTACAAATTTATTGCCAGACAGAGAAAACAGCATTATATTTATTTTTTGCAACAATTGGATGTATTTAAGAAAAAATAAAATAATAAAACGAATAAATATACGACATTTTCGTAGAGCAAAAAACTATTATTTCACGCGAGAAAAAAATATACGGAGATGTAAAAGCAAAAACGAGAGAAAAGATCGATATTGTGTTTCTAACATCTCTTGTGATTTTAGCGTACAGCGACATTTTGCGTTTTATCGCGTCGTTAAATACGCCGAGATTTATGTAAATTCGAAAATCAACACAAGACCCAAGAAAGCTCCGATAATCTGGTTGATAAGTCACACGTGGTGCGGGGTGGATGTGTCAGAGAGGGTGCCGATACAGATAAGCCACGTAAACATAGTTAGTCCGTCGCCCCCATCGGATTCAAAAGCCCTTTTCCCGTGAAGCATCCTGACCCTTCTTATCAGCGGATTACGTTATCTGAACTTTTTTAATGACCTCTCACGACATTTCGGGTTAATAGAAATTTTAAGAATCTCGGGTCGCGCGCTCGTACATATCGCTCGTCTCTAAATTGGTTCGTTTTATAGATTTCGTTTTTATATAAATTATGACGCGCATGTTCGCGGCAAAGGAAATCCTTATCTCTCGACCCTTCGATTTCAAGAGACGCGCTCAAGTACACACATACACACACAGACACACACTTGTTGTGCGATATCGATTCATTAATTCTTCCTAACGATACGCAAACCGAGAGATACCTCTTCGTGTATCTATCCTCTGATATGATTGTATTAAATTTACAACCCAAACATTTTCATATTAGATGTGTCGTGATATATACTTGATTAAAACTAACGAACGACCTCTTTCAGCGCAAAAAGAAAACGGATTAAGTCCGTCAATCAATAAACAATTTCATTAAAAGCACCAACATGAGCGACCAGCTTTTTATCGCTTCGCACGTTGTTAAGTAACACATGACCGTTGAGAGTGGAGACTTCACATTCGACAAACATACACATATTCATCGCCTACCTCGCGCGTCACTGATTCACTTTCGGCGTCCGCGCACAAGAGAGAGAGAGAGAGTTATGGGCTCCTCGTACATTTATCATACAAGTCGAGCAAACATTGAGATCTTACACAACGCGCCGTTTTCCGGCGGCGCGACGTTCGGTAATTCGTAGATAATAGGCGCCGCCGCCGCCGCCGCCGCTCCATGGCGAACGCCGTGCGAATGATTCATAACACTAATAACGGTATGCGTTAATATTAATTGAGAATCGGCGCTGGTCCGATCGCGCGCATCAATTATGAGAAACGACGCGAAAGTAATGCACTGAACAATTCGATGCGGCCGTATAAATTCGTTTTGACCCCTGCATTATATACATGAGCGTGATAAATAACGCAGCGTGTAATTAACGGAGAGGACGGAATGAATGTTTATCTGTCTGCGCAGACGCCTTTATCACGCGCCCCTGCCACACGCGGCACGCACACACTATCTCTCGACACCAGCGCGCGCGTACGTACACACGCTGTTGCACGCGCGCGTGTGCGCGCATAGCGTCGCATAAAAGCAACATTATGCGCTCCTCAAATTGCGTTACCAATAGCGCAGGAATGTCCCACTGCAGCTATATATATATATATATATATATGTTATAGCTTTTCTACTCAAAGTTGACGGGCGCACGCGCGCGTGTGCATTCTCAACGCATCTTTAAATTTATGATGTGACGCATCCGACGCGTCGGAATCGCATCGTAAAACACAGCGAACGCGCCAAAAAGCCCGGAGCTGTATAATTTTTTTTCTGATTAGATATGTCGTTAAGGAAAAGCGAGCTAAAGAGAGAGAGAGAGAGAGAGAGAGAGAAAGAGAGAGCGAGCAATTGCGAGATACGTTGTACTTCTGCAAAAACTTTTAATTGTGATAATTTTTAAATAAACAAAAATCATCTATCCACGCTTCAACATTATATTTCGATTACAAAATTATAGAGGTCGCGATGTTACTTACACCTAGATTTTTCAGCATTGTTTACAATTCGCGTGGATGTGAACGGTTTGCGTGGTTTCAGCTTGTTATTTTAATCCAGTACTTGGCAAACAACCGCAGAATTTGAGAGACAGAGAGAGAGAGAATGAGTGAGTGAGACCGAGAGAGTTTGTGCTGAAAAAACTATGTAGTCTAAAACAAACGCGCTTGGATCTTTTGCGCGCATCCATATGAGCGGCGCATCGATCACTCGCACGCGTACACAGGGAATACGGCGATCGACCGAAATTTTACGGCGTAACGCGAAAATCGTTCCGCAGTTTGTCGGGCGGTCGAATCTTCCGGCAGTTCATTGCCTAGCTCCCTCGAGGATAAAATATGCGCGAGCTATACATAAAGAGTCATCGGCCACTTACAGGCTCGTCCGCGATGTATGTGCTTTTTTTCCGCTTCTATAGACGCTCTTATAATTCGATAAAAAAAAAAAAAAAAAAA
>QVNW01002479.1:15808-31209 GCA_014825475.1 Pseudomyrmex flavicornis
ATTAAAAAAAAAAAAAAAAAAATCAATACGTCTATTCATGCGTTGAGAGTCACACAGTGAAATAAGTAAGCGACGTAAGTCGGCGTAATAAGTAATTAACGATAACAAACGTGCGCGGTGACATCTACATACGTTACGATAACACGGCAGTGACAATGACAATGATAGTAATAATCGTAATGACCATATACACTACCCGAAGCACGCGTTGACACCTTATGTCAATATACGAAGACGATAAAAAAGGCGCCGCGATAAAACAATTCGTATGTTATTCGTATTTACAACGGCCATGCAAAACACATCTCTCAATTTTCGTTCGCGACGCGTAACAAAGAGCCGGAAATTCTTACGGTTTATTTTCGCACTTTGTAGTTAGTGTGTGGTAGCTAAGCGAATAAATTTCATTGAGAGATTGCGTTTGCTTTTATTTGTTGTTGTACGTTGAATTATGCAATACGCGTCGTCGCAGTTCTAACTGATGAAACAGCGCTTTTCGGTGCGTATTCAAGTGCGTTTTGCATATTTATACGAATATCATTGCCGACTCTGTCTACTACTTTATGAATATTGCTCCCCGTGAATAGACGTCGCGCGTACACACACGCGCGCGAGCACTTGATCGATAAGTTTCCACTTATCCGTAAAAGGACATGCTAATGTAGTACTCGCTCGCGGTTACGTTGTTATAAATATAGCTATGGCAGGCATATCAAACGGATAACTAAGTTCGCGCACGTTCGCTCTCTCGCATTTCTATTTCACTTTTCCGTCTTGATAAAGAGCGTTAACAAAAGTTACGCGACAGCTGTACGATCTTATAAAACGGATATTGTACAAGACACGCCATTGTGTGATATTCTTGAAAGCGTATGTAGCGATTAATATTTATCGACATATCTGTAGATATTGTTTCACCCGCGATAAACTTTATTTCCGTCTCCCACATCTATTTTATCTCACAGCTCGCTTTTATCGCACGCGCGCGCGCGCACACACACACACACGCGTAAAAATAAATCCCCACTTAACAATCTTGTTTTAGCTCGTCCAAATTTTTTATTTACAAAGAGAGTAAAATGGAGATGTTACGATAATAATTTCAAGAGTATGCCAAATTTTTACAAAGTCCTCTCTGTCTCTCTCATCTTAAGTGCGCGCTCGTGCGCTTTATTATTCATGAAAACCGTGAAAACTCTTAGCGAGAACGTGAAGTTTACCTTGTCTTTCTGTCGTCGTAAGGTACGACGTAAGTACGTAAAAAACGTACTTCTCGGACCGTTGACTTTGGATCGATATTCGAAGCACGACGCTTTCCGCGAGACGAGACACGAGCCGCGAACTGGCAAATAGGCGAGCGATCGACGCGCAAGAACTCGATAATTTTCTGTAAACGTTCCGGTGCGGCCGGGGACGTCAAACGCGAATCGCGCCGTATCTGGCGCATCCGCGAATCACGCAATCGCGTTTTTTCGCACGTCCCGCGACGGTAGCTCGCTTCGTAACAACTCGGAGTCTTTAACGTCATTACCGCTTTTCGCGCTGGTTCCGCTCGAGAGAAACCAGTTTCCGTTGGTTCAGCAAACGCGGACGCAATTCGAATGGCGGCGTCCGACCGGCACTTTTCTCTACGGTAATCGATCAAATCTTCGTCGAAATTGCGTTTTCCTGCGCCACGTCAATGGTGAAGGGTAACCGATGCGCGTGAGAGCTTTTCATTTGCATTTTCACCTAATGGCCGGCACCAAAAAAAAAAAAAAAAAAAAAAATAAACTAATACGCGAACGAGTATACACTCGGCCCGATGCCTTTGCGAGAATAATTCTACGAATTTGAATAAAAAGTGCCAAAGGGATGAAAATTCCTTTAGTCTCGTGTATTTCTTTGTTAGAGTTGCGCAAAGTCGCGCGCGCGAATTGCTTGCGCGATATAAATGAAACGTTCCCATCGCGAAGCACAATCTTACTACACGTATCTGTGACGTTCGACAATTTTTTTTTTTTACGACCCAGTTTTACGGAGATGTGCCTAACGTCGTCCCCTTCGAGCAACACGCCGCGCTATTTGTACGCGGCTTTCTCTCTCTCTCTCTCTCTCTCTCTCTCTCTCTCTCGTCAGTCCAGCGTAACGACGCCTATATATCTCGGCGCCTTCATTGCCACTTTCTTGTGAGATCTCTTACAACAGTTACATGTAAATTTCGCGCGCGCGCAAGGGCTCGGCCTCGTTAAATCCGAACGGCGTAATCTCGAACTTTACGATCCACCGACTTCGCCCTCTTTTTTCGCGCAAACATCTCGAAAAGAGCCCCGCGTACCGTAATCTCGAGTTTTACGTCTTTCGGCGGATACGGAGGGGTAAAGGGAGAATCTCCCTTTCTCGCATTTATACGTTTTCGTTTCTCTCTCTCTTCCTCTCTTTGAAAACCAGTTTCGCGATTCCCGCATATCGACGCTGTTGACGTCGGAATAATAATCAACCGCTGCAATAATACGAACATCTGATACCGATAATCTGCTAATATTGGCGATGTTGTATTAATATCACGGTTAAGTAATCAACAGTTTCCTATAATCGCGGGCTATAGTTTCCGTAGTTGCTTGCGCACACGCATGTTTGCATATCGTCCTCGATAAGGAATGCAAGTTGCCGGAGGATAATTAGCGGGCGCGTGCGTGTGTGTATGAGCGCGCGCGCGCGATCTTTAACCAAAGCCATTTACACTTGCCACCTGCTCGCCCGCATTGCTGTAATAAAACATGTGGTATATTCATGTGTATATATATTTTTAATCTCTTCCGGAATGACCACTTGAAAAAATTTGGAAGCTCTTTAGAGCATGCGACGTAAAAGGAAGAACCTCATTTGCGTTTCCGCCACTGCACATATTAAATGAAAAAATTAATAAGTATTAATAAATATTAATGAATTGTCTCTTTTCTTCTCTCTCTTATAAATAACTTTTGATTTTTAAAGTTATTTTAAGAAAGAGAGAGAGAGAGAGAAAGGAAACATGTTTAACCCACGTTTTAAACGTCTGCTAAACCGAACTTAGAAGAGAAATATGTGTTTCAGCAATTTTCAATATTCTCTTTCAACGGTTCAATATGTCTCAATTATACAAATTTCATTTGCATACCATCTACATAATGGATAGCAAAATGTAAGAATCGAAGGTAAAAAACATAACCGACCGAGAAGAAATGGTTGTCGGTTCCAATTCGAAAAGCTCGCAAAAAGAGACCAGACAGTCGTTGTTAGAGCGCGCGCGCGCGCACACACAAACGGTATATTTCTCGATTTTTATCGGCAGCCATTCACTTTTCATTAGAAGCCGTTACCGCAAAGAGCCGTTTCGCGCACTCCGTCCGTGTTTCGTCTTCGTTGCCTTTTATGCGCGCTGCTGCCCGCCTCGCTCCGTGCAAATACGACATTAAGCGTAAATAATTGGCCGATACTCCAACGTCAGTATATCAACGGGCGATGCAACGAGGAAAGGTTGCGCGCAAACACGCGAGGTCTGTGCAGTTCGCGTATGTATCTCTTCATGCACCGCCGTACGGTTTTCTCGGACGCCGCCGCCGGTGCGCGACGTTTTTCTCTCTTTCCCTTATCTCTTTCGTTTTTTTTTTTCGCGTCTTATCCTCGAAACTCATTCGCACGTAAAATATGTTTATGTGTAAAGAGATAGACATACACACATACACACACACACGCGCACGCGCGCGAACGAATTAAAGAAATAAATTGTTGAAAAAATTTGAGAGAGAAAGAGAAATAGAATTATAAAAATTACGGAAGCTGTTAATAAATTTCCTTGATATTAATAACAGTTTTTTTTTTTTTTTAACGTAATATTACGCTGTAACAAAATATGTTATCAATAATGTGTTGTGAAAAGTTAATGCGTGTTTTCAGAATATTTATTGCGCGCGTGGAGTAAAATAACACACACTTTACATATTTACCTAATATTAATAATTGCATCATGTGCAACGAATCGCGCGGGTCGCGTTTCACGAAGCAATATACGACAACCGAGTGCGCGCGCGTTAGTTTTTATTGAAAGTTTTTGGTTCCGCGAAAGAAAATCTCGTAAGCCTCGATTCGGACTCTCGATATCGACGAGCGAGCTCTTTCCATTTTAGCGGGCGAATAGAAATCGAGCAAGTGAAACGTACTCTACGTTTCGTCTCGGGAAAAACGCTATCACCGGCGCAAATCGATTAATCCGAAGACGATTCCGGGCGTCCCCGGACAGTGCTGCGCCCGGCCGCGCCATTACCGGGAAAGATCGTGAAACATCCGATCCAATCTCGCAATGGACGACACACTGTCCTATCGGCGGTGCAATCTTTTTATCTGTGATGTAATCCAAGATAACGGGCTCGCCCGCGAGAAAGGAAGAAAGAGAGACACGGCAGAATTCCTTTTACCCGGTAACCCGTTGAACCGCACGCGGCCACTTTCACAGAATGACCGTTGCAATCCAGTCCAGTTTATATTCGCGTCTTTTAACTCGAATAAATGTGATGACAGATAATAAATCATAAGCAAAATATATATATATATATATATATATATATAGAGTCGCGCGGATAAATTGCTGTCGCATATTATGACGGAAAATATGAAGACATGCGCGGCATTAATAATGAATACACGTATGTATATTATTTAAATAAATGAGGTTTTCTTTATTTTTTTCAACAATAAGCTTCACGCGACTTCGTTATTACGTTCACGAGGCTATCGAAGCGCGATTGCTATCAAACAACAATGTCGTGTGACGAATCTAACAGGTCACTCATTCTCTCGTTCTAATTCTCTTTTGTTACAGTTTTACAAGTATCATCATATCATCTAATTATTTATTTACACTTTCGACTGCGCACGGAGCTATGACCATTTCTGTGTAAATACACAAAAGATGCCGTTTATATTCTGTGCGCTAAAAAAAAAAAAAAAAAATGACTACGGAGTTCGCTCCGCAAGTTCGTTACTGGAAAATATTTTAACTTCGTTATCTGTGCGTGACGACACGCCGTAACACACATCATGTCACGACATTCCGTTGCATAATATATAATATTCTCTTGCATGCGCAAGTGTATTACATGGGGGTGTACGGAAACAGGCGACCTACGCTAAATGGAACTACACTTGCTTGGCCACGAGGAAAGAAATTTATATGTACAGAAATACGCGGCGAGAGTTTTTCTTATACGTTTCAAACTTTTTCTCGACGCGAAAGAAAGAAACAGAGCGTATAGTTGTTACAAGTTTTATCCGCGCTATATTCAGGTCGTTCATACTCGCAAAATGACGAACTATATCCGCTCGTTGCCAATGCGCACAACAATTTTCGCTCATCGTGGGATGGAATACGTACATGCATTGTATTTAAAGTATAGATTGCCGACATGCGCGCGCGTCCGGTTGCGGTACATAACATGGGAATTATGATGATATTATATAGGGGTTAACCTAATCCGCGTTGAAGGTTAGGAAGAAATTTACAAGCCTTCGTACAGACACATAAGCGCGCATTGTACGCGTGCTCGATACACGAGCGCGCACGCAGCGGAGTTCTCTATGGTGGCCACAATGCTCCCCCATGGTAACCCGATAATGTATTATGGATACGTGAAATTCGAAGAGAATCTCACACTCGCGCCGCGCGCGCACACACATTTGCCGGGAAACAGAAAATGTTTGAGAGAGCATCCGCGTATACGAGATCGTTTCACGCGCCGCGCGCGTCTAGGTTTTCCTTCTCACGCGTCTCGCAATGTAAACCGAAGTTCTTCAATCCCGTTCAATAAAGAAGCATGGTGCGCGACCGAGTACATTTTCGCGTTAAATATAATAATACATAATAATATGACAATAAAATCACTAATTGTCACACGTAACGTAAAAATATATCTCTGTGTGTTTATTTCATTCATGTATTCAAACTGATTGTTATTCTTCGCGTGATACAATTGCGTCTCGAGAAAGCGATTTACGTTAGCACTGATCAAAACACTCGGTCCGTGCGTTTGCACGATATTTAATCGTTTCGAACGGTCGGTGAAGGTGTGATGACGCGCTGCGATATCAAGAATATTTATTTGCGAAATATTTCGGGTGTCGCGAAACTCAAAGCACCGGAAGATACGCAGATATAGACTACACGTGTATACGTGACACTATACCAACACGCGCGCGAGTTTGTATCAGGGTTATTCGGGCGCACCGGTTTAATGTTGCGCGTAATATGCGGATGTCGTGCGTCGTGTTTACCCCCGTATACGGTTTATTCTTCGATATATATACAGTAAAACATAAACCACGCGGGGATCTCGTTGTTGCGCGCGGAAAACGCGAAGAGAGAGAAAGAGAGAGGCGCATCGACGGGGGTTGTTGTTGACAACGGAGTCTTTTTTTTGGACGAAGAATTTTCGCGATGTTCATTCGCGGCGAACGCTGCGGGATAACCCAATTATAAAATCGCTAAGCTTGTTAAGCGCTAAAATCCCCGTAAGTTTGTTTAGCTCGGGGCCGTTTGGTGGACGGACGGACAAGAGTAAACAATGGAACGGAGAGAGAGAGAGAGAGAGAGAGCGAGAAAAGGAAGCGACGACGGAAATAGACGGGGAGGGACGCGCAAGATAGACAGAGGGAGGCGAGAGAATAATTCGGTTAGCGATGAGTCGCGTTGTTACGCGGCTCGGTATATTGTGTCCATTAACGATATGCACGCTCAAACCTAATTATAATGGACCCCTGGTAGCTGCGCGCGCCCGTGATTGGTAACGGCACTTTTTTGCTTTTAACAATGCCGCCGAATAGAATCTCCTTTATGCACGTCCATCCCGCGTCAGAAGATTATTTGTACACACAAGGGTGGCGTAGATCGTGATGAGCGCGCGCGTGCGCGATGCATTATGCCCGATACGGCGCGCAAACCATAATTGAATGTCGAATTACGCGCTACCGATAGATACCACTAATAACATTTGCATTTCGCTGTAACTTCATCCATCATCGCAGTGAAGGTCCTTCTGCCCGAGGCTCTCTCTCTCTCTCTCTCTCTCTCTCTCTCTCTTTCTATACATATATATGTATATATATTGCAATCGCGCGGAATCAAATTCGACAACTTCGAAATTCAACAAAAAAACGAAACTCTCAACGGGGGAATGCGATGTTTTATTTAACTCGCGAAGATACAGAGAGAAACGGTGAAATATCGCGATTATTTCTGTCTCTCCTTAGGTTTTAAAATAATTAAAATGATACGTCTGAGGTTTCATATCGGACACGCAATCAAATAGGGTTAATCGAATTGCAATTTCCATCCGATCTACAGCGTCCGCTGGATTTGTCGATAATCGATTCCGTCGCAGGGAACACTGATACACGTCCACCCATAAACCATTTTGTCTCGGAGCCGGTGAGGAAGCGCACAGGGTTATCGAGAAACACGATTTCTCATCTCTCGCCTCTCAACTAGATGCTAACGAACCTCCGCTTCTCTCTTTCTCTCTCTCTCTCTCTTTTTTTTCTCTTCCTCCGCTGCGCGACGTAACTCTTGGCGACAGGTCGATCGATCGAACGGGCGGTGTGTCAAAGACGCACGATTCAGGGAAGAAAACCGACTTGGCGATATCGATGTCCCGATAGCACGGCTCGCTGATGCAAGACCCTCGCGCGCGCGCGCAAGCCGCACGAAGAGTTAGAGGTCAAAGGCGGGAGGCATCGATCAAAGTTTTCGCGCGATTTATCCCGAAGGCATCGCCATAACGAGGCGGGTCGCTGCGCGCCATCAGCTTTTTCCATAACGTACCAGTCCGCGCGACCTCTCTCGCCCGAAAACCGGTTTTTCTGTCTCGCTCGTCGTCGTTGTCGTCGTTGTCGCCTCGCAGCATCTGGCATCGGCACCGCGAGGGAGAAACTCGGCGTTCCCCGAGATGTCTCTCCCGAACCGGTGACAACTTGAGCTCGACTCTCGGGACCGATTAGCCGCCTCCCATCGATAGTCGGAAACCCGCATTTACCGCGCTATTATCGCTTTAGAGAGAGGAAAAGAAACAAAAAAAAACAGAAAAAAGAAAAAACATTATGATATCACGAGCGAAGGTTGGTCTCGCGGGACCGTTCTGCGGGAGTAAAGACAGTAGCGATGAAATCATAGAGGCCGCGCAACGCGGAAGAGACCAAAAGGAAGACGTTCTCGCCCGGATATTTCCCCTCCCTCTCCGAACGAATCTCTCCGTGTCAGCCCGAAGGATGCGGAAGTCTCGCGTTTCTTTACTATTTGTGCAAGTGTGCGTGACGCTAGGATTGTTTTCCCAGCTCCTCCTCGTGAGACCCCTCGAGGGGTCTCCTAATGCGTT
The DNA here is from genome assembly GCA_014825475.1 of Pseudomyrmex flavicornis. NCBI lineage: Eukaryota > Metazoa > Arthropoda > Insecta > Hymenoptera > Formicidae > Pseudomyrmex > Pseudomyrmex flavicornis. The sequence goes on from QVNW01002479.1 coordinate 24,193, forward strand.
GCACGTTCTTGTGTTCACGGCGAGTCGGCGCCGATCTCTTTCTGATGTTGCGACAGCTTGCAACGCGCAGCGCTAAAGTACTTTGTTCTCTCTTTGTGACAAACGCAACTCTGTCACATCTCTCTCTCTCTCTCTCTCTCTCTCTCTCGTGTCTCTCGCGCGATGGAGTGGACTTCGAAATTCCACCGGTGTATTCCGCGTGACTGTCCTGTACGTTTTTATCGCGCGTGTCGCTGCCGGTAATGCGATTATATTTTTTTGTTTTAATTATATCTTCTACACATTATTGTGTAGGAAATATATCAAGGAGGGGAAAAAGACACGTTTCGTGTCTTCCGATTTGTATTCTTTGATAAATGTCGAATGTTTTTCCTGCGATTCTGACTATTAGATTGATGAGAAAATTTAAACTGGCGGAGATAAAGAAAGTGTAGCTAAAAACCATTTTTTTTTTTTAATTGCTCGTTTCCAGGGAAGGGACGGCTTTATCCGGCCTACAGTCTAAGTGGCAGCGAGGGTGAGGATAACACCTCGAGTTTGCGTAGCCGCGCCTATCCGCAAAATAATCATCAGACTAACCAGTCGCATCATAATCATTACAACACCGGTCACAAGCAGCGCGGGTATCAACAGCAACAACAGCAGCAGCAGCAACAGCAGCAGCAGCAACAACAACAACAACAACAACAACAACAACATCCGTTGTATCATATGCCCGGCAGTGGTGCCGGTCTCAGTGATACACCGACTTCCGGCAACGCGTCCGACGAAACACTCACCGACAGCGATCTCATCACCGTCGCTCGTGATTCCGCTCTGCTCGTTCATAACGGTAAGTGTAAATTCGCCGAATCGATTTGTCAAATTGAAACGTGAACCTAAAGTTGTGCGCGTTGAATTAATGAAACTTCGATATGTTCGAGCGACGATTGTACATATATCGTCACACATAAATCTTCGTCGATCCGATACACTTTCATTTGAACACTAAATATCTGTTGTTTTTTTCTCTCTTTTTTTTTTATTTTATATATCCGATAACATGTCACCGTTTAATATATTTTACGATCGTAAAATCGAGGAACAAAGTTTTCAGTCCGCGCGATAATATCACACAGTTCATCTCGCGTTAACGGAACAAATCTTTCGAAGAAGATAATATCCACGGGCAGAAGACAGAACGGTAAAAGGACACGTGCGACAGAGACTCGGTCATTCGCAATAACGCGAAATCGTTCCCCTACATTACTCAAACATGATGGATGGCCCTTGCGGCGATGAGGTGTGAGGCCACACACAGAGTTTGTCGTAGACGGGGAGGGGGTTATCGGCACGCCGGCTTGTCAGGGATGACGTATCGCTCCGAAGGTATACACACACCATATCTCGGAAAGCGCGTCCCTGCGTCTCTAGCGCCATCCTGCAACCACCTTTCCACGTCCGCCACGTATCACCTGGAAACCAAGCTAGCTTCGGCTAACTCCGTACTCCAACGTGGTGGACACTTGCGCGTGAAAGGTATTTATCACCGGACGTATAAGACGAGTGAATCAATTCATCGCGCGCACCGGTTACCCGGGACTATATTGACCGATCGAAAAGGAAATGTCCGTATGCAACACGGTATAGATATATAGGTATGCATATAGTTCGGCGTGCGTAATGTGAAATCCATCTCCGAGTGCAGATGGTGAATGCGATAAAAACCCATCCCCCGATAACTCCTCTCGGTGATATCTAAGTAATGCGCGTCGCGAGCCATAAAGAATACGAAAGCTTCCCCCGTAAATGGATACAAGTGTTATAATGGAGATGTATTCGCGGTATATATTTCGCGCGGTCGGGAAGAGCGTATCCCCGCGCGTGACGTAGCATCGAATCTCCGGTGCGACTCGTTTCCGGAAAAAAAAAAAAAAAAAAAAAACGGGCGTAATGCGAGAGATACTATAATACAGCGCCGAAGAGCTCGTAATATTACAATCCAGCCGCAATTCTCGATACTCCATTAAGATTTTCAGCTGAATCATAATGACTGTGACGACTGGTGCGAACGTGCGCGCGCGCGAGATGAAAAGGAAAGCGGAGATACTCGCGGATTTCAATCTCCAGCGTGACGACAACGACTCCGCCTATTCCCTCAACGTGACAACACGCTGCCGCCATCCATCATTCGTACGCCTCCTATTCTTCGACGAGCGAATAATTCCTGGCTCCCGTGACAGACCGGGGACACATCCTGAACGCATAATGCTCGGAGGTCAATCCGGCTCTCGCATAAACGCGCAATTACTGGCGGCCACGCGGATTAGCATGACAGTGGAAATCATCGCGTCATCCAAGGGGAAGGGAGCGTATTAGACGATTACATTACCGTTGCGCACAGTGAGTCCTGGATTAATAGCGACGCCTTCGATCATCCCAAGATGACATGTTTGCCGTCACGGAATTTCTTTTAATGTATACGCTATCCCCCTCCGAAATGTATCCGATGTTTCCTCTTATTTCTAGAGCAGAGTTTCCGGCTAATAAATGAGTAAGAAAAATATTTAACAAAAAAAACGTTATTTACCGCCGGCTACATCGTTCTCTGATTAACAATCGGCGCAATCGCCGTTTTCGTCGTTTTCAACCCCTTCGAGCGAATTAGGGATTTTCGCTGGCGTGCGAAGCGGCGGCAACGGCGGGCGTGACGAATTTTCCGATTCCGCCGCGCGCGGAATCGCGAGCCACGTTAATGAGACGGAAGTAATCCCTTCCCTCCCTTTACCCCACATAGAGTCCGGGGGTATTCATTCGTCCTGGTTGAAAGCTCTCCTGGGTCGGTCATAGTTCCGGCGCAGGAATGGATTTCGCCGCGAAATTCCGGTCGTGCACTCTCTAATCCGTGTCGCCGTCTCCTCCGACCTTCGATATTCACACGAAGGAAGAACTCCCCCGCCCGCTTTATCACAAACGCACACCCACTCTTTCCCGGAATTCCTCCGCCGCGTATTATAAATTTCCCAGATAATTAATGTCGTCTCCGCGTGCTTTTTGCGACTTTTTTGCGAGAGACCTTAAATTACAAATGATTGTAGATAAGCGACAGTACAAGTATTTTAACGCGAAATAAAAATCACGAAGTCTAATTACCACGTAGTATTTATATAATATACCAATAAGTTTTTTTTTACTTTTTTTTTTTATATAGATTATCTGTAATATGAACTTTTTATTATCGAAATGAAGCTCGAAACTTTCATCCGGCAATTTATTGCGTTTTTACTCGAGCCATTATTTCAGTCTTGCTGATTCTATTTTACGCGCGCATGTACACGCGCGATTTTGTATCATCACGCAACGATTTATCAAATATCCCTCAGCGACACACAATCTTTTGTCACCGATTGGATAATCACAGCTCGTTATATACCGAAGAACGTGCGATGACCGGGCACTTCTGTCTTTCTCACTCTCCTTTCTCGATTATATATATGTATATATATATATATATATATATATGTATATAAATATCCTTTGTTGCTCACGTAGAATATCGGATTTCGTCTGCGTCGCCTCGCATTAACGAGCGCCTATCATCGCGAATATCTCCGTAACGATCCGTTCTGCTTCGACGAGTTAGTCAGCTCGTTAACACTTCGTTTGATCCTACGACTGACGACGTTTCGACGCGCGTCGCCTCGCGCGTGATAGACGCTCTCGCAACTCACTACGATAGAGAAGCACGCGACATCGTGCATATATCGCGTCACTGTCTTCTAGTAGGCCGAGCAAGCTCTCTCCGACGCGCGCCGACTGCATTTCCGACAGGTAGACAGGCGCGTAAATAAAAATCAATACACACCCTTTCGCGTTCACGCATCTCTCCCCCGTCGGTAGATTTTCCTCCTTGTTTCTTCGCGCCCTCTCATCGCAAGCTTTCCCTCCCTCCTCCCCCCCATCCTCTCCCGTCATCTCCACGAGACTTCGCCTCTCCTTCGCGTTCTGTTTCGCGCCCAATTTGCGGCCCATCATCGCTACGGAAGAAGCAATTTCTAACTTAAATGAAACTCCCTCTTGCTCGCGCGCTCGCCTACCCCCTCGATCGACAGGAGACGCCCCCCGATCTTGCGTTTCAGCAAGTAGGGTTGAGCGCGAACAGGCCGCCTTCCGCACTCTGGAAGCTCTTCCTCTCGCTCTGCGAACGAACGGCTACCGCATGTAACTATATACGTAGCGCTACGCGCTACTCCGAAACTGCCTATACACGCAACTCCTAACGTTCCTGACGAGATTATGACGCGGGCTCCGAACAATACTCCGTAAATGCACGCAACTCCGATACGCCGCGGAAATTCGTATGGAAATTCGTTTACAATCAAATGCCATCTCTCTTTTTCTCCTCTCTCTCTCTCTCTCTCTCTCTCTCTGTGCCATTTAAACTACCGTAACAATGTTGGTAACAAGAGTTGAAGCTTGACTATAATAAATGACGATACGAGAGTTTATAGGAAATTTTAATGAATTAATTTTATCTGGTTGCGTGTGAACAGTTAAAATACTGTGTAGTACATATCTTTTTGTTGAAAAATACGTGATCGTTAATTTTCGCAGAATTACGATCGGCCATGTTACTCCCAGAGAAATATATATATATATATATATATATACATACATACATACATATATAACTAATAGCATTAACTCTCGATGCGTGGATTATCTAGTGTTCACTCAGGTACATTGTACCCGAAGTATCACTAAACCGCTTACAGGCTAGATATTACATCCCTGCCAAGATCATCGCGCAAACTTGCGGGAAACTGCAGCTGCAAGTACTTCCCTTCTCCTCGCGTCAAATCATTGCGAGTGGGTGATCGCCCGGGACGCGAGCGGCGCATTCCCGAACTTTTCTTTTCTCCTCCTCCCCTCTCCTTCACGCGTTCCCGACCGGAGCTTGCTCAGCTACTTGCCACAAGGAGAGCTAGTTAACAGTTTGTTACGTCCCTGTCACTATCACGATGCAAAACCGGAACTCCTACTAACTAGCTTCTTGTAGCGCGCCGCTATCGCGATTATCGTTTGTCGCCCATTCAGCGTATCTATTACATCGCCGTAAGCAATCCACAGATCGATCGCGGTGCCTGTTTTACGACGCTCGGGACAACTTCCGCGCGCGTTCGCGGTAAGTTCAATTCGAATTTCGATTAACGTTTTTCCTTATTTGCACTCGCGCGTGTTGTAATGTAACAATTGACACGTGCATTCTCGGAGACTTTCAGAGAGTGTTACCTCTCTCGCGTAATTGTTGCGAAGTAATTTCAATGTGAAATGGTTCAGAAATTAGAGTCAGACCTGCCTGTTTCGTGCTGCAGCGCGTCCTCAACGTTTTTTCTTTTTTCTTTCTTTTTTTTTTTTTTTTTTTTTTTTACTGACAAAGAAGGTTAGCGCGGCGCTATCGCGTGGCTGGAAGTTGGCGAGATTGCCTGGCAGCCTCTCGATATGGTCTGAGTAGAAGCGCGGCGAACTTCGATAATCTTCTCTTCAGCGAGAGCGGCCCAGGGCCCAAGTTTGGCAATCAATGCGAAGTAACAGTTTAATTAAATACGGGGGTAACCCTTCACCGACTCCGCGCGGCGCCGCACACGCTTACCCGAAGACAGACTAATCTCGGCCGCGTCGTCGTCGTCGTCGTCGTCGTCGTCGTCGTCATGTTCAACGGACTCGCAAATCCGATCGTCGTGCACGTCCTACCACCACCGCCACATTCTCCCTTTCTTGGTCCTTCCGTCCTTTGCTTCTTGGATCGCGACACGTCAAACTTTGCGGTCGGTAAACAGCAATCGAACGAATACGATTTCAACATCGGCGATCGAACCGACGACGTCGATTCGAAAGGCCATTTCTTCCGGACTATCGGAAGTTGCGCGCGCTGTGTGTAAATCCGCAGATAGTCGTCGGTAGATCCTTATTATCGATAAGGTAGAATAAACACTGTCGTAACTTATCGGTTTCAATGCGCGCGGCGTGTGTGCGTCGAGCGCAAACTTAGTCTATTGATTGACGGAATTTGTTAGACAGAATTCGAGCGCGGAGTTGCGCGAAAATAGTTCGAAGATGAGAGAGAGAGAGAGAGAGAGAGAGAGAGTTGCAGATTGTTTTCGCCAATTCCTTCCTCGCGCAACGAGAAGTGTGCTGCGAATATCTACGGTTTCTTAAGAGAACAAGTATATCAGATGTGGTTTCTAGAATAGAATTACATGAGGGTGTTTTATACATCGAAAATAATGCAATATATAAACTGTGTTTTCTCAAGAACATTCGTGAGCTAGATACTAGAAACGTTGAAGGTGTTTAACAAGAAGAGATGATACACACTCGCGGCGCGAGTATATCCGTGAATGATGGCGGTTAGGTTTTAACACGCGAGCATTCAAGCTTCCAGACCTTTTAACATGTTGAGCGGATCGCGAGAAGATTCTACATCGGATGACAAAGTACTCTTACGTGAGTCCATTACCGGAAGCACCTTTCAGGGCTAGAATGTTATTGATACGTAGAAGTAAGTTCGCGCGCGCATGAAACGATCGCGAGAACAAGAGAGAGAGAGAGAGAGAGAGAGAGAGAGAGAGAGAGAGAGGGAGAGCATTATGTCTGTAGCAAACGCTCCTCATCCATTTTCCATTCTCCTCACCGTTTTTCTTCCCCGTCTGTCATGTTTATGTATGTCCGGCTGATTACCGAAAGCGGGGATACGCGCGGCTGTTTGTCTCCTATACCCGGCGGCGACGTACCGAAGTATCCGACTTGCTACTACACGAGGGTCACGCTCGAATACTCGTCTCCCTCAGCATCGTCTCCTCTCTCTGTGCTTCTTCTTATCTTCACTTCGCTCTCCACACTACGCACACGACTCCCCGACGGCACGAGCAAGTTTTATACCCGGGGGACCGTCGCCTACGCCTGATTTCGATTCTCGAAACTTCGTCTTTTCGCGACGTTCCGTCCCATTCGATCGCACACACTCTCTTGTATATA
>QVNW01002480.1:0-37732 GCA_014825475.1 Pseudomyrmex flavicornis
ACACACACACACACACACACACATTTACTCAGCCGTGTATATGTGCGCGAACGTAGAGGCAAACAAAGAAAGAGCCCTAGCGACCAGCAATGCGGCAACGGCGAGCGCCTGCGCGTCGCTCTATGTGAGTCAAGGACGACACGTGCTGCTACGAACGACCTACTTATATCTTCGTAGCTTCGTGTACGATCGCTTTGGTACACGAACTTTCCCGAGTGCAGAAATAGGACGACCGGCAAGCCAGGCAAAGCCAAGTCCCGACGTTTTACGGAGCGGCCTAACCCTTCCTTCCTCCCTCTTTCCCCTTCTAGCTTTATCCATCGCGCTGGTTAATCGACTAAACGCTATAGCGACTATTCTGCCTCACGCTTAACTCTTCCGAGTATTCTGCTTGGCGATTACGTTTAACATTTAGCTGTCAACCCGAGTACAATATATTCGCGATACAGATCCACACACACGTGCACAAAATCATGCTCATTTCAAATCAATCAAGTCCGCAAACGAGACCTGTCATCTTGCGATTTTGTCACAAGTAATTCAATTTAGGAAGTCGATGGCTTGATTCGGGAGAACAAGCTGCTCTCTCTCTCTCTTGCTTCGCATTATTTTCATAACAATCATTGGACTGTAGATTGTCTCCGATTCCAATGCTCGTTCAACGATCGTCGAATGTTACGTAACGCAACGATAATGAAACGTTCATCTGTTCTCTTCTTCTTGATGTTTCACATTGTCAGAATGTGACAGTTAGAATGCGCAGAATGTTACTGAGTCTCAATCCTTTGAAAAATAGTTTTAAGTGAGATATCAACGTGTGGACTATCGAATTATACTTTTCGTAGTATAGATTAATTAATTTTCAGTGATCTCTATCAATTTCATATCGAATGCGAATTCTTGCTAATCTTTCTTGCTAATTATCACGAACGATGTTATCGATATTGACATATTTTTTGTGTCTCTCTTCCTGATTGGTCATTAGACTTAATATCTCCCTACAATGGAGAGCGAGGTCAGTACGAGGACTTCGCATTCAGGGAGTGGCGGAAATCTAGACGGCCGGGACCGAGGCCGTCGAGACGTCCTAGATGCAGAACCAGGCGAGATCGATAGAAAAATAGGTCAAAGGTTCCGCCTTTGTCGTAAGTGGTAGCGAATGTTTTGCGACAGATCGAAAGAGATAGATAAAGATAGAAAAATAAGATATTCGCCGGCAAACGTACGTACACACGTGTAGACTTTATTTTCTTTCTCAGTCAAAATGGTCAAGCCATAAATGCTCAGGTATATATATACACTCACAGCTATCCGATTTTAAATATCCGTGTATTTTTGTGTAACAAATGTCGTCAGTTATACGCAAAAAATACTTCTGTCTTTAGCAGTAGTTATCGATAGCCGTATGTTCTCCGTAGTAAGCGTTATAGCTCTAGAATGCTATTCAAAAAGTTAAACCAAGTAAATTTGCATAAAAAAGATGGTTTGCTTGTATAGGTCTCTTTTACTTCTATCTCTTGTACGAACGTCATCCATAATGTATGTACATATTGTATATTTTATTGACAAATATGCGCACGTATACAAAGAGAATCTATATAACTCGTAGCTTCTTATTATTAACACAGAGACTATTGAATATTTTATATATTCTGATATTTTGCACAGTTGTACAAGAAGCGCTATCTAATCTTTCATAATGCGGAGAGAAGAGAGCGCAATTCTTGTAAAACTGTTATGTTCCGTTATTTCATTATCAGTACTGAACATTTATAGTGCACGTGACATGCATTATAGATTTTCAGTACTAGATATGAATTTTGGAACGCACGGTGTCCCTAATTAATCTTTCTGGCTTGAATCGCCGCGTAGCGACATACCGCAACGATTGGCTCTTTCAGATCCGCACAGATCCGCAGCAGTTGGAATCCAAGGCGGAACCGCACGGCTTGATTCCGCCGTTTCTTCCCACTCGGAGCATAAGTAGCGGGTTCTCGCGCGCGCCTCCAGCAGTTCCTGTTCGGCTGTCGTTATAGAATCGTGCTAGGGTGAGAGTGTCGTTGCTGAATCCACCTCCCGACATACATAACTCTATACACGCGCCTATACATAGACCACACCGCGCCAGTGAAGGAAGTTACACGTGCGTTAGTGTGTGCCGCGCGTGTTTGCGTGTATATCAGGAGAGGGTAGGAAAGAGAGGGAGAGGAAAGAAAAAGAGAGAGAGTAAGGAGATAGAGAAGGAGGAGTATAAGTTGTCGGAGTGTGCAACGTTTTTCGTATCCTTGTGTGTGTGTCGTTGGCCAATCGCGATCCGAGTAGCAACCGCGTCTAGCCAATGGCAGCAGAGAACGGTGCTCTCGCGAGTGCGCGCCATCGTCATTGCCGGATGCGGTTCGTCGCTACCGATAGTGGGGAGAGAGAACTGAGAGTGCGGCAAGGGCTACGCGCTGGAGTACATCCTCGTTCGTCGCCGTTCGGTTGTAGGATCGGTCGTGTTTCACGGTTAGTTCCTGGTCCGCAGAAGTTCAGTTGCCGCTCTCGAGTTCGCCATCGCGTGCTCTCATTCGTCAATCCGTTAACTTCGAAATCGTTCATTCGCAACAGAAAACGGATGGCAGAACACCTATAGTTCTTCTTTTGGATTTTCTTGAATTTTTGTTCTTGAAGAAGCAAAAGAAAAATTAATATCGGTAGTTTCGCGAGACTCTCCAGTGAAAGGATCTCAAGAGACTGCATGCATCCTGATTTAATGATCAAGTCGGTATATACTCTAGGAAAGATTTTGAGACACCGATATATTTCGTTATGCTCGCAGGAATCTAGAATTGAGAAGACCGAATTTTATTTTCTACTGCAAGGAAATAATTGCAGAAAAACGATCAAGTTCCACCTTGAAACAGTTTAAGAACAATTGTAATTAAAGTTTCTGGAGAAAAAAGAGCAAAAGCTTCAAAAGTGGTAGACACCGGAAGTTGCAAGATATAAGAACGACACCATTTTAAAAGAAGAAGAGGAACCAACGGAAACGATAGGCGCCGCCTATACAAGTAATGTTGCCGCGAATTTTGCGTGCGTGGCGTGACCGGAAGACCGTCGTGGCGGAATTCGTGTTGGCCTCGAATCGTGCTAATCACGCAGCAAGATCGTGCGTATCGTTGGATTTGATTCCTTTTCTTGTGTGTGAGTATCGTGACAAATGAGTGTCACCGAGATAGAATTTTAATAGTAAGATCGAGTTAAAAAAGGAAAGAGAGAGTAGTGTTTTTCTCATCGTACTTTCGTTTTCTCCCCTCTTCTTCGTATGAAAGCAGGACTTCGAAAAGTACGCGACCTATTGACCACGACCGTCTAACCCATTTATCGCAGCCTTTGGATTCATTCTTTCTCTGTCTCTCTTTTTCTCTTTGTGTACCTCTCGCGCACGCCTAGTACCATCGAACATTTTCGATCAACATAACGTACATAAAGTGAGAAAAAATCTAGTGATTGGATTGGTCTACTTGGTTTGCGAATTTTCAAAACTGCTTTTGAAATTTGTGTTTCGGTAATGATTAAATTATTAATAGTGGATCTCTAGTTCCTTTGTTTCTTGGATCACCGACTGTTTTCTTTTTTTTTTTTTTTTTTTTTTTTTTTTTTCCCCTTTTTTTTTTTTTTTTTTTTTTTCATTAATTCTTGAATTCTACAAATGTGTTTGTAAGACTTCTTGACCTACTATTATAGATTAGACATTTTGCGAAATGCAAATTCAATAGTACTTCATCTTTATTTTTGTCTCCACGAAAAAAGTGGTTGTAGACTAAAAGATGATAAATGAAGAGAGAAAAAACGGAATAAAATGTCGGTGGTCCGTTGTTGGTGCCGTGTGTCCGCGGTCTCTCTTTATCATTTTCGCACGCTCTCACTCAGTCAGCGGGTAAAGATGGCGGTTCCCTCTCACTCGTTGGTCCGTTTAGCAAGCTCAGCAAGAGGGGCTGAACTGTGTGACGCAACTGTTGCTGTCACGTGACCATTCCGTGGCTCCGGTTCGCTCGCTGGGCCAGTGTGTGATCTAACGTTTGTTACGGCGGCTGACGACGGAGAATACGCAGACGGAGAACGCAGCAGGAAGCAGCAAGATGAGTAGTATCCAGGGAAGGATCAACCCAGCTGCCCTCTTGTCTTGCGCGACGACGGCGCAGACTCTCTCGGTCGCTAGGTCAGTGGGGGTGAGAAACTGGCTTGGCTTATATGCAAAACGACAGTCAGTCTTTTTCTCTCTCCTATCGGCCCTGCGACAAAGCGCAACGTAATACCCGTTTTCTCTTTCAAACAAAATGGTGTGTCATTTCTTAAGATGTGCGCGATGCTATTGGATTATAAACTTCAAATCTTCGCCGTTATTTTATTCTTTTATATCAAAAAAAGGTTGGGAAAAACGATGGCAATATGGATATAAGGTTATTGGTTCTCTGAATTTCAAAAGTAAATTAATCATCAGAATGTGTCTTGCGTCAATTTTACACACAATATACATGTTATTATTTGTTTTGTGTATTATATGTAAATCTGTGAAGTCCATATATGAATTTTTTGAGATTCGAGAACTTTGATTTGAAGTTTGAATTTTTGATATTTTGGTTTTGCGATCTATTATCCTAAACTTGCAGTCCTAGCCACTAAGATTTGTCTTTATTTTTTTTTATCGAGTTTTATCTGTCTAATTTTGCAATTTTTTTATTCCAAAAATATTTTTTTCTATTTTTTTTAAATTTTAAATATTTAATACTGAAAATTGCACTTTATTAATATTAAAACTATTTTTAACAAAATTCCTCATTGTTTTATGAATGTAATATAATAATGTAATATAATTTTAATAATGTAATATAATAATGTAATATAATTTTAATAATGTAATATAATTTTTCTTTCTTTCTTCTTTCTAAATCTGTTGCTTGCTCGATTTCTTAATCTTCATATAATCTGAGAGGTGCTCAGATCTGCAATCGTACATACTACATAATTGTCGAACACGTGACTCAATTTATACACGGGCTCAACAGTGGAAGCCGTGTTCCCCCAGCTGTAAAAGTATAATATTAAGAGGCTCTGGGATCACGGAAAACACTGCATAAGTGCCGGCTATACTTCGATGAACTCTTTTGAGTGGTTTTTGATAATTCATTTACTTCTCGATTGCAAATTACGATTTTTATGCTGTGAATCTTAAAGCATTGCGAATTCACGTGTTTTTGTACACTATGATCATTAAACTTTGTAGACGATACTTATATAGAGATTTACATTAATCATGGTACGTCTTCATTTATAAGTTATACATTGTTGATATTTGTTTTATGTAATGTGGTTACGATAATGTGTAGTTACATAAGAAATAATTGTGAAGTATAATTCTTAATTTATATACTTACACATACTTTATGTATAAATATATTCATACATAAATCTTTGTGCATTTTGATTTTTTACAAAAATATTTCTTCGTGACTATTTATCGTTGTTGAAAATGAAGTTAAGTATATCATAAAATAAAATAAAAATACTAAAAATGTGTAAATATTGTTTATAAGAGTAAAAATGTTTAATATTTTCTACATAATATGAGTAACTCAATTTCTCGAATCTAATATTGCCCAAATACGCCGCTGGACTCTGTAATCACGTGAGAGATCCCGGGCTTAGGCCGCCGTTCACCTCTCTTGCCGCGCACTATACTTTCTAAACCTGCTTACTTTCGTAACTTGGCAAATACTGGCCGTCGGACTCCTTTTCCCCGATCTGCTAGAGAATTAACCGGATCGATATGTATACGTACCTTTATATGCTTTCTATCTTTTTCCACACCCGTGTCCAAATGTTTTTTTTTGTTTTCTTTTTTCGTTATATAGCTTTTTTCCATCGTTTATTCCTGTTTTTTGCTTTTAAACATCTAGATTTAGACAAACTTACAACTTGTGAACCTAGCGTTATTACACGAGATAAATCAATTACATAATGTAAGCACTATAACGTGAAATTAGTAACACATTTTAAGGTAAGTTTTGAATATTAAAAGCAGTTAATGCGTTAAAGGGACGGAGAAGGGCAAAAGATGCCCCCGAAGGAAAATGAGACTGGCTTACCTTGTGCTTTGTACACACGTGGAAAGATTTTGTCCAAATTGTGATTTCGACTGTAGTTTATTATAAATCATACTGTATTCATTTAATAAATAAGTAAAATTAATTTAATATAAATAAGTAAAAATGTGTAAACCAAATAACAGCTTCTGAACAAATCTAAAAGAATTTATATTAAAATGAAATGTATTTATTTTTTCGATAATATATCATGTTATAACGAACTTTTGCTTCTAATTACTTTCCTGCTGATAAGTTAAAAAAAAAGAGAAAAAATATAGCGCAGATGTAGTTTTTATCAAACGTGAAATACCGCAGCCATTTGCGAATGCTAAAGCGCCATTTTCTTTCGCAGCGTCATATTGCGGCCATCTTTCGTATAAGCGACCAAAGTGTTTCTGTTTCCATTTCGGATCGCATACCATGCTCAGATTCCATCCTCGCTATCTAATTTTACTCGTTGGCCCCGATATTGCATCGTCTTGCTTCATCACATAGTACCTGTTTTCAGGAAAAGTCTTACCTTTGCAAAATATTCGAGTTAACCAGCTTTGTATGTGTATAAATAAAAATCGCAGAATAAAAGTATTATATTTAAACAATAAGATTACAATATAGTATATAATATAGTATACAATATAGTATATATACATATATTTGATAAACCGTAGTTTTATTTATTTCAATTTTGGTTATTTTACATATTCTCTTCATTTTGAATCTTTTCAAATATTAGTTAATTAGCTTTCTTTCTCATGATTGAGTATGTATTTTCTACATAAGTTTTGTTAGTACATAAGTATTGTGAGATCGTGCGATCTTATCAGAGGTCAATAATTACCGTTAAAATTTGTACCAGCAACTTTAATTCTGCTATTGGAATCTGGTGAAAATGTCAAGTCGACGCCAATGACATGGATGACATCATTGCGAAACGGTTGGCTCGTGGGGCAAAGAGGCAGCGGTAAAGACCGTGGATTATTGCAAAGGGGAAAGAGGGGGTGGAGACGAAGCACATGATGCTAGAGACGAGTAGAGACAACGGACAGAGATGGCACAAATAGATGGTGAGGGAAAGGAAGAGACATAAAGGATGCGAGGAAGCAACGGAAAAGAGTGAGAGAACGATGGCAGCCATGATGAGGCGAGACGAACGAAATGGTACCGTGATATAAGCACGCTGTAGTGAATCTGCCGAGTAGGAGTATAGACGAAGGGAAGGCGGAAAGGGGTCAAGTAGGCCTTGAAGAAGCAAAGACGAATAAAACCATGCTTATGAACGGAACTCTAGCGCTGAAGTCAGCGCGGTTATTTCTCGAGCTGAAGTCAGCGCACCTTTCTCTATAGTATGTCTTAAAAGTTTGCATTCTCGCGCCTCTTTCTAGTGTAATTATATCGCTTTTGATAAAAACTAATGTGATCCGTTATAAACAACATCGGAAAGAAATGTTAATTAAGCGAAGATATTGTAAATTTATAAAACATAATGATTAAAAAATGTATAATAGTTAATCATAGAGACATATATGACTTCCCATGATTAAGAGAGAGAGAGAGAGAGAGATGCATGCGAATATACTTATATATAGTATATGTCTGTATATTATATATAATGTATGTGTATGTATGTATAGACTAGCTGGTTGCGCAATCGACGACGATATCAATTATTAAGCAGCATAGTCAAAACGAGTCGACAATTTCACGTTCGTCAATGCCAACATTACGTTCACGGGCAATTCGCTTGTGATACGTTCGAAACAAAGTGATGAAAACATACTTTCTCAAAACATGTTCTCTGTTTCTTGTTATCCAAGTATCGCAAACAATTATATTGCTTAATTTATGTGTGCGTATATCTTGAATATCTTTTACAAAGACAGAATCTAGGAGAGTTCTCTAAATATCCGGCGAACGTCTTATGAGAAGCGTGGCGCAGAAAAGCGCAGCATAAATGATTCTTCAACCATGTACAAATCTGTGCGATATCTGTTCCTGCCTTCTTTTTCCGAAAAGCCCACCCTAACTTTCACCCTTACTACCCATTCCTAAACGATTTCTCAAAGATGGCTGCCGCAAAGTCATCGCTAGACCACGCCCTGCGAAACGAAGCCTTCCGCTACAAACTGTCGAGAACCAAGAACACCTCAAGGACGACGAGCGCCACTCCTGCGGGAAGCATATCTTAAGCGCTCTCGTGTTCTTTTTTCTTCCCGGAAATCGCGAGCACGCGAGAGCCGCTTCGTGCGCGTCATGGCGTATGATGTAGGAAAATTACTGGTCATCTCACATATGCGTGGAACTGATGATAAATGTTTCCTCATCCCGACATTCTCTTTTTTTATGTAATAAGATTAAGTATAATAACTACGAAAATTATAGTTTTGGGAAAATTATAGTAATTTTTAAGAAAAAATTAAATTTTATAAATACTTTATTTGTTACGATACTAAAAAAAAAGAAAACTGGAAAAGAAGATAGTAAAATAAAGTTAATCGCTTAAAACACTAAAAAACGCATAAACTAATAATTATGAATAACCTGCTACCTTAGAGAAAAGGATAAACATCTAATATTTTAACGCAAAGAATTTTTTTAGTGTTATTTTTCTTGTCACCTATGAATTATTTATCTATAAATGTATTACTCAGATGTAACAGTACTGCGTTAGAACCCCAGCTTCCTGCATTCTTATAAGCCGCTACAAAAATAAGTGGTTTTTTCTTTCTTATTGCAAAAAGAAATATTCCTCAAGATTATAGTTTTAATCAATTATACTCGGAACGAAGTAGTTAAATGTAAAAATCAACTACTCATTCTCATTTCACCCGCCATGTCGTCGATGTTTTTCTCTGTCTTTCATTCTAAACCGACGTGTACCGGACAAGCTTACGTAAGAGAGACGTACCTACTTACTTACCAACCCACCTACTGACTATTCAAGGGATCAAGGCAAACCGGTAGGTAGGCAATCGAGCAGGCAGACTAGTCAGGTAGATGAGTGGGTAGGTGAGCGCGCGTTATGCGCATGCTCCTGACCAAACCTGCCAAATAGATAGGCAATACACGAACGGAAATATACCATTCTGCGTGATGCTTTTCCCTCACCCCTCGAGTGGTTCCCGCCCTCCCTCAAAGCTGATTTGTGCTGGACGACCCTCTTATCTCGTACTGACCGAGGAAGGGACATTCAGGTCTTAAAAAGATCCATAGATGTTTCTCACGCTTGATGACGTAACTATAGCGTTCACCGTTGGTCCAGTTGTGGCTTTACAAAAAACAAAGTGATTTTGCGCACAAATTCATTTGCTGATTCAACTTTTACCAGTTTCAAATAAATAAAAAATCTCTATTTTCTTACAGATATAAAAACATGTAGTATTCAGAAAACGCGTTATGAACGAGATGAAAATAATCTTGAAAATTTATGAATAACTTAGAGACTGCGGGCAAATTTATGCGGTCGCTTCATAAATGCACTGGCCCAGTTTGCAAAGGGGTTGACGAGGGGTGGAGAAAGAGGAGGTGGAAAGTGTGAATTTGTGTCACTGCACACGCGCGCTGCACACTCCGTGCACTCTTCGATGTTGTTCTTGGCCCCTTTGTTGAATGCGGAATTGTGGAATGTTCGCAACTTTCTTAGTTATACATGGTGGCAAGAAATTTTATCGACAAATTTTCAAGAGAAATAATTAAAATTATAATCATTTAATCCAATCCATTTTTTCTTATGTACTTCTCTGATCTTTAATTAAGAATTTAATTTATTTGATTTTAAACTTAAATTAAAAGTTAATCACAAATTAAAAGAATTGCAGAACACCCAGTATGCGTATGCGCAATAAGTAGATATCACGCAAGCGTACTTCTTCAACAACCGCGTGTCTTAACTATCGTAAATGTAATGTTGCGTGAGATATGGCGTGACGTATGTTGCGCGCTCAATTGTGATCATTACAACAAAATGTTCTATTACAAAATGCAGTAGCTCATTAGAAATCTTGTCGCAAATACATGTTTTCTCTTTCTTGAAAAGAGAAAATTGAATCTGTATAAATTGAAGTGTAAATTGAATCTGTATAATTTGTATACATGTCGTTACATATATGTGATTGTATATATATGTTTATAATTGTTCTTTTCGCGCACAAGATATGAAAGAAAATACGATTTTATCACCGCAATCGGTTGCGAATGTAGTTATGAAACCGGTAGTTGTAACACTCGCTCAAACGTTACGTAAGTGCGGATATAATTCTCTAGTCTGCAATCATGTAGTTTTTTAACTCGCCACATTAAATTGTACGAACAAAAATATTGTTTGCTTTTGTATCCATCATGTAAATGGTACATATGTAGAACATTTATTATATTTTTTTTTTATTTTCTGCTTAGTTTTTCTTTTATATCCATGTTTTCTTTCATTCTCGGTGTGACTGTAAGTGGATGCATAAGGAGGATATTGGGAAAGAGAAAACCTCTATAATAAGCGGCGGCCGCAAAAAGACACGAGCGTAATTAATCGACCTTGGGAGCGTTCAGGAAAAAGCTGCGAGCTAGATTTAGCTGATGTAGGGAGGGATTCCCTGCCTTGGTTACGTGAACGAGCTCGCCATTTTGCTTTGCCGCTATACTCCCGACACCAACTCGTCTCGCGTTTCGACCTTCGAACGTTGTCGGAAAAAAGAACCATTGTCAGAATACTCAGAACACTTTTCGACGTTAGACAAGATATAGGAACGAGAAGATGAAAAAGAGAAACGATGCAAAGATCACGAAGAGATATATGACAATGAACATGAACTAAACTTGTAGTTTTCTTTTCTGCTTTCTTTATTTTTATATATTTCTTTTTTTATTAATTTCTTTTAATATATTTCTTTGTCTGATTCCTTTTTAGAGGAACTTAAATTCCAAAAACTTATCCTCGAAAGAAAAATTGTTTCTTATCCCTTTTTTTTATATGTATATATACATAAAAAATGTGTAATTGTATGCATATTCTAATAGATATAATTAATAAAAAAAATATATAAAATATATAAAAAATATACAGAAAAAATTTATATAACATAAAACATATATAACAGTAATTGTTAGTATATCGAATTTCTATGCAGTTTTTTATGATGGATTTTTCGTGATTACATTCTGATATTTCTGCTCAGAGTGATTAGCTTTTGTTCCGTTCTAAACGAGCAGCGACACGCAAGGATCGCGTGTATTTCCGCAGGTGCTCGTGTATGTATATACGTATATGTTATATATGTATATTTACAGCGTCTCTCCGTATCCAACGCTATGCGGAAATACAGCGGAAGATGCTAACTACACGAACCCTTCGGCAAAAGCGAGCGTGGCCTACTGACAGCCCTGAATTACTTATCCGTTGTCATAATTTTAGTCTTTTAATATTTATTATTAACATTTTCATTAATAAATTTATATCTATTGTCGCGATTCTCTAAATTACTCATGCCGCAGTTATCACGCATCACAATTTGCTCAATTATCTACTACTTGTTCATGTAACTTCCCACGTCGGGAATATCGATTGCGGATTCCAATCCAGGTCGTCGGAGCCTTTACCTAGATTCAGCCCAGACCGCCATAACCTCCGTTGCAAACCAAACCCTATTACCTCTCGCGAGCGATCTACTATATATACACATACACACACACACTTCCTATACATACATCTCTCTACTCTTCGACACTGCCGTGGCTGTTCGCTCGACTGCGCTCGGCAACGCCGCAATTCACGCTCGCATTCGCGTACGCGCGCGCTAGTGTTGCGTAACGCTGCGGAGTCATACGATAGGATAGATTCGTCGTTGCACGACGCGAATAGAGAATACCCGGCGGATAGACGAGGACAAAGCCAACGGTCGGCGAGCTGGAACGGGAGAGCGGACAAGGGGGATGACGGTTCAGCCTTGAAATGCTTCGTCACAAGCGCCATATACGAACGTTGGACTTAACAGAAATTGCGCAGACTCACATGTTCTCGCCGAACTTGTTCTTATGTTTAGCTCTAGAGTAAATTTTCCGAAAATAGGCGCAAAATAGAAGATCAAAACAGAAATGCAAAAAAGTTACTATAATATGTATGCCAAAAATTGTAAATACACACACATAAACAAAATATTTAAAAAATTTTTTACATATATTCTATAAAAGTTTGTTTTTCTATACACATGTATGTATTTGCAAAGCATATTCTGTGTAATAAATGTGCATCGGTATGATTCTCGCGGCAATTTCGAGAGAGCAGTAAATCCACACGAAGATCCACGTGCTGCTCTTACCGAGGTCACCCCAAATGGTCCAGACGACTATAGGAGGAAGCGGAAGTGGCCGAGCGAATTGTTAAGAAAACACGACAGGAAGCGCGACACACTATCAGTAGACGGATCGAGAGAACTAGAGGGGAATTGATGTAAGAAAGTAAAGACAAAGAAAAAAAGCGGTTCAGCAGAAGGATAGGTTGCTTCGAACTCTTGAAAGCGTCGATCGATGCCGTCGCCATGGCGACCTGGCCGGCACCGCCGTGCTCCACTACTGATTATTTATGTCAAAGATTCCCCCCGCAACTCTCCAAGGCATGAAACGCAAACGCGGGCGAACCACCCCGAGAAGAGGGGCAATCGCTCGATCTGGCAGCCTACTAGCCTATCCACGTGACACTGAAGACCGAGGAGTTCAGGGGAATGGATGGAACCACAGGTATAGTAGTGGAATAGATATATAGGAGCGAAGGGGGTTACACATAGAGAGTGAATCCAGTGGCGTAAGTTAAAACAAAAGAAGTAGATAAGGATTCTCCTCTTTCTTTCATAAGTATATTTTTATCGCGACTACGTGAGAATTATATAATTCTATTCGTACATATTATATTTTATTTAGTTTATTCGTAATTTTTTATGAAAGAATACGTTACAACTTGTTTCAATTAGCGTTATGGGGGGAATGGTCTCGAAAAATTGCCACTGCGAGAAAGAAAAAAAGAAAACTAGAAGAAAACAGTAAAGGGAAAGTACCGAAATGCTCGAATCAAGAGGAAAGAGGATAAATAGGCCGCGCGAGTACATAGATAGACACGTTGAAATCTATTCAGAATCTGGGACAAGTTCCTCTCCTTTCTCTCTCTCTCTCTTTCTCTACCTCTCCCTCTCCCTTATACGTCAATTAAAATGTGTTCTCTTGCCGAAAGAAATGAAAGCGAAACGATAGATTATGAATATCACGACGGTATCAAGAATCAGGAATGCAATCTCTGTCATTTCAAGAATTAACTATATGTTAACAAAGGTAACAAAATGATGACACAAATTTAACAATGAATCAGTGAGAGCGAGAGGATAATACAAAATGGCGCACGCGAAAAGAGAGGGAAGGAACGACTGTTCCCTTGTGAGAAGGGTGCTTCCGACCTAGTTTCACCCTCGCAAGGTGGTGGCAATCGATACCGCGCCTAAGGGCCGACAAAACGCGATCGCAGAGCCACTGCTGTGCTAAAAGCAAGAATTAGAATTCTCGTGGCCGCGTTATATTACGAAGGAGCGACCTGAAAAGACGTAATTAGCCGTGATATTTTGGAATTTCGTTGTAGGCATTCAAGTCACTCTGGCGTTTTTCACGGACAATTCTATTTTTTTACAATGCATATCTTGTTGTACAAAATATATATCTTTTTTTGCGGTCACTGTCGTCTTTTTTTTATGTTGCGTTATAAAGTACGCTCGCAACCTCCAAACAAGACGATTCATAATAAGTTCCGTGCACACGTGCGATAAGCGAGCATCATGAAATCTAATGCCCACACGTTACAAACTCTTTTTTATCTGCCACGTAACCGACGTACAAACAAATAGCGGCTCTATCGGCAGTGCTGACAGTAGGCGGATCGCGATTAAACGATGAAGGAATGTTATCTATAAAAACTTACCGGCTAATACGCGCGGCATCTATTCGAGACTGACAACAGTATTAGAAAAAACTCTAACAATTCACTCAATATGTCTATCTCTTATTGTATTTATTCTACTTATGATATTTATTCTATTTATATTTATTATACTTATAAGTATTTACACTTTATTATTATACGTATATATGTAATATATATACGTATCATTATTACTTTGTTACATCTCATTATATTTTATTACATCTCTTAAATCTTATTATATCTTTTTTTTATATAATTTTATGTAGAAAACACAAAAAAGCAAGAGTCAAATTCTCGAAGATTATCATGATAGAGGCCGCGTTCCGATATTCACTGCCAGTACCGGAAATCTATAGCACATGTGAGGTGAAGTATAAATTTTTAGTACCAGTAATGAAAATCGAAACACAGTCTTAATATAATGTTCGACAGATATTTATTCATGAGAGTTATATAGAGTCTCTAAATTCAGCAAGTGTTTCAGAATATACACGAAGGTCGGCAGAATGTACAAAAGAACGCCGACAATGCTTTATTTATAGCTCATTGATCACTAAAGCCAGGAACACACGCGCGAAAAAACTTAAGCGATAAGATTCAAGTAAATCAACCAATCACAAGTCAGCATTCTTTCAAATGTAACTACGTTCAAAAGAATGCCAGCCTGTGATTGGTTGATCTTTTAATGCTTGAGTTTTTTTGCATGTTCTGGCTTTGTGATGAGTGGAATAAAGTTACGTAGGTTCACCACTAGAATGCAGCACATTTACAAAAAAAGAATAGTCGTTTATTACAGAAAAAAATATGTAGATTCCAAGCGTTACTACATGAGAAATTATTAGCGTATTAGAATTTTTTTAGATTATTTTGTTACTACACACAAAATATATCTTCATTGCCGTAATATTTGTATAACCCACATGTTTATTAAATTAAATATATATATACACATCGATGAGATTAAATCTAGAGCATATTGAAAATATATAATACAATCACTTGAGCGATTATTACATACTAAGCACTCAAATCCTTTAATACTCACTATTTATTAAGATATCCATGGATCTGTAGATTATCATAAAATCATCGCGTTATTGATATATGCTGACTTAATCCAAAAAAAATTCTTCGTATGTGACACTAGTCGGCATTATATTCCTTTTCCAAGATCGAGTTACCGAAATTCTTGTCAAGTATTTGTTTTGAAATTTGCTAATTTTTCAACCATAATGCACAAATACTCAGAAACAAAGCGATTAACTAAAAAAAATGAGTAACTCTCGATCTCGAAAGATAAAGGTTTATATATGCCAGTTAGTATACATTTATATACATGTTTTCAGTAATTTTAATCTTGTATATAATATTTTCATATATATATATATATATATATGTAATATATAAATTATACAAGATGTCCGGAAAATAGCCCGCAATAGCCCTTCGGAAAGTATTGGGGATCCAAAAAGAAGGCAAAAAAAAGCTATATAAACATAGGTCCGGAAATAAGTCGTTTCCTAGTTATAGCCACTTTTATGTTAAAAAATCGTATCGTTATTTGGTTTTCATAATCATAACTTATTGCATTGTGTTTTGACATAAATAAATTTCATTTGGGACTATTTTGGCGTTATCCAGAATGCATCATGTAGAGGTATAGTTTGCTTTGGTATCCTTTTTTTTTTTTATTTGAATTTTTCAATTCTTTATTATCTTTATTATTTTTTCTTAATTTTTTTTCAATGTTTTGATATTTTGTTTTTTTTTGTAAATATAATTACACTATACGATTACATAAAATATGATTATTATAATTATGATTATGAAAAACAACTTACGATTTTTTAACATAAAAGTGGCTATAACTCGAAACGACTTATTTTTGGACCTATGTTTATATAGTATTTTTTCCTTCTTTTTGGATCCCAATCACTTCTTGAAGTATTGCGAGCGATTTTCTGGACACCTTATATATACATATACATACAATATTATACAAGATTAAAATATTAGAACTAGTAAAATCTTTTACGTTGATGCTCAATGTCGACAATACATAATAAGAAACATTTCGTTCACTGTCTTTATTCTCTCTCTACACGTACATCAGTTCGTTATATATAGTCCAAATATCTTTTTCACTACTTCACGCATTTTTGTCAATACCACAAAATCGCACAATCCGCTATTATACTGCAAATATATAACTAATAATTACTTTTATAAAATATTTACACACTCAAGATCATTATTCGCTCAATATGATACAATTACATTTATATATGATATCCGTGGCCGCTAGTAATATGTCGCTATCCAGATGCTCTTAAGGATCTCAAGCATCGAACACTCTTGACTTTCAGGAGATTCTTAGATTCTACTTCTTGGTTTTTTTTTTTTTTTTCAACATTCTAAGCTCTTGCAACAAATTTACTTCTTGAATTCTTTATATTTTTTACGATTTAAATAGAAGTTTTAGATGTTTTGTTTAATAATTTTCTCAACCAAGATTGTTATTTTGAAAGATAAGATTTTTTTTATCTTATGTACAATCACACGATAAATAATTGGATTTTCTCTTGATCTTACTTTTTAATTTTATTGAAATTTTAGATGGACGTAACTTTATAGAGTTTTATAACAGGTATCTTTAAAGTTTTTCATCTTTGAAATCTTTATTTTTTATTTAAGATATCCGAACTTTTGAATTTCACCGTCAATTTTTTTAATTTGCCTTATTCATTCTCTCGTAATAATAGAAAATAACCAATAAAAGTATAACACTAAATTAGCTCTAATCTGTGTTAAGAGCCTTTGCATTTTTTAGCAGTGTGTGCGCCAAATTTCTGCATCAAATAATTACCTAAAAAGCAAATCCTGATACGGCTATACTTGATCGATCGACAGGAGCGCACAGTGAAAATGTACAGTGGATTCTCGATCGCATTTTACGATATAACACTTTAAATTCTATTAAATAGAAATTTGCGCGTATAATACACTTTTTAATTTTTTAATATAACTTAGAATATTTAGACATTTTATAATTTCTGCGATTTTTCAGAGCTTAAAGGCTAAATTTTAGATTGTACATTTCTTCTCAATTTTTATACATTCGATAAATCCACTGTCATAAGTAAAGAAATTTATAAATAATGAGAGAAAGAGAGAAAGAGATGAGAGCATATCGCGAAATTTACGCGGAAATATATATATATCTTACCTGTCTATCGTGCCTATTCTATATTATAAGCTCTGTGAAGTTTATTGTACAAAACAGTAATCAGCAAAGATACGGAATTTATACGAGACTTTACTGGAAATAGATTACATTAACTTGTGGATCGTAAATGCTAAAATTTCTGGGAAAGAGAAATCTTTAATCGCAGAATTGAAGCTGTGAATAAATGATAGTGAAATTGTCCTGACGTGACATTTTTTTTAAGACATATTGGATTTTTGACTGTCATTCTTATCAACAGCCGATACGTGATCAGGATTTTCTCCGTGCGAAAAACGCTCCCACATCCTTGTATATAACATCTCCATGCCCATCGCGTACATTTTGCAGTTGAACAGCGGACTCTCTGATCGAGCTTTCCAGACTTTAGCTCTTGTTGCTTTCAAACTAGTAAGTAAAAAGTAAAATAGATTTTTTCTTCATGACTTATAAAATTGTTTTTTAAGAGGATGCTGAAGCGACAACTCGAATTTGACAGCCGCTCAGCGGCCGTTACACTGTCCCGTAAATAACGCCCTCTGGTCGGACTGAAGGATAGAGACAAGGTTAGACATGTGTGTCTTTTCTGCTAAAACTGTACTAATTCTAGTTTTCTACTTCTGTTTCTTACAAGTTTCAAAATCTTTTTCTGAAACGCTCAAAATATCCGTTTATGTCTATAGAATGGAAAGCTATAAATTTTCGTTTAAAATTATTTTGTTTGAAATTATTTGTTAGAAATTTTGCATAAGAAATGAAAATGTAGTCCACTTAATAACGGTCTATAAACGTTTTTTTTTCTTATATTTTTCTCGAGTTTTCCATTTTTTAGCATATTTTCTTTCATTCTAGAGAAGCGTTTTTCATTCCGATCAATGACTGCAGAATGAAAAATAAATTACGAAATGTGGTAAAACAAGACGGTTCAGCATCCTCTTAACGAATGGAAAGTTTTAAAGCGTTATAATACTTACTATTCTCTATCAGTGCCCAACCTAATAGCAATATCTTGATACTCTTGTCGTGTTCGTGCCACTAATTCAGGACAACCAAGAGTATTCAATTGACTAGCAGCGACGCGAGAGGCTAGAGTTTCGCCTGGTAGAGTAACTACCGGCGTTCCGGTCCATAAAACATCCATACTGGTTGTGTGTCCATTACAAAGTGGAGTGTCTAGACATACGTCAGC
The DNA here is from genome assembly GCA_014825475.1 of Pseudomyrmex flavicornis. NCBI lineage: Eukaryota > Metazoa > Arthropoda > Insecta > Hymenoptera > Formicidae > Pseudomyrmex > Pseudomyrmex flavicornis. Next base: position 18,489 of record QVNW01002480.1, read on the forward strand.
CAACTGGCCTCGTCTTACATGTTCCTCCTTCGCGGCGACGTTGCTAAACAAGATCCTGCCAGGTGCCAGACCCAATTGCTGCGCTGTTGCTTGTAAGTTGGGTTCACCAACTGCCGGAAAACGTAGCAACCACAGTACAGAGTTCGGGACGTGTTTTAAAATCTGAAATCAAAATAGTCTCATTGAGGCGATCCGAAAAGGGATCTCTCACGAAATGTTAATCAATTGCGATTACTCACATGTGCCCACATGTGAAGAGTGAGTGGATCGATCTTGTACAATTGATTGAAGTTGCAATAAACAACGGCGTCTTCTGGCAAACCGTACTGCTGTCTTGTTGTAATCACAATATTCTGAGGCACTTCCTCGCCTGTAGCAGTCTTGTTATTCACCTGTGTGGTGGCCATGCCGTTTTGCACAACAACACCGTTCACAGACATCTGACACTGACCGGAAGCAATCATTGTTTCGATTGGAGTGGTGGTCGGTAATTCCGCAACTTTGAGTGAAATCTCAACGGGTTGTTTTTTAGCGTCCGGTACAACTTCGCGAATTTCTTTTATCAAAGTGTTTTCGATCATTGGTGAGAGATCCGTGGCATTAATCACCGCCACATTATCTGCCACTTTACCTTTGTGATTTAATTTGTCGGTCAAGATTAAACGCTCTTTCAAATGAGGAAACATTTGTCTGAAAACACAAAAAAAAACAACAACAAATTTAGTGATGTTATTAGAACGCAGTTGCATACAAGCTTTGTATTTCAACATTCTTTAACTTAGTCAAGAAAAGTTATACGTACTTATGATCTCCAATAAAATAAGTATGTGGCATGTAAGCGAGTTTCTCGCTATATTGGCTGGCAAGCTCTAGCGGTGACGTGACCTCGTCTGTTATAAGATAATCCATAAAACTTGCGCCAGAAGTGCCTGGATAACCTAGCCACATGACCTGTATTGGTGCTGGTCGCAAAGCGAAGATTTCATTCCTGGCGCCTTTCGTGTAGCCGTTCATATTGACCAAAATGTGAATGCCATCCGCATTGATGCGGTCGGCGGCCTTGCCGTTGCAAGGAATTTGCGACAAATCGACAAAATGCTCAGCTTCTCGTGCGATTTTTGCACGGAAGGTTGTGCCGTCATCCGCACTAAGCGCATAACAGAAAATCTCGACTTTGTCACGATCGTGCAATCCGGGAATTGATTGCATCAAGTGACTGGTTGGATGATTGCCGAAGTCCGACGAAACATATCCAATCTTTAAACGCGTGCCGATCACGCGTGGATATTTATATGGCTGTTTATGAAGAACATGGATCTGTAAATTTATGTATAAGTAGTTTTTTTAATAGTAATATATATATAAGTTTGATTTATTTATATATAACAAATCACATTAATACTAAAAAAAAAAAGAATATGAATACTTGTTCAATACAGTATACATAACTGTTATAAATAATAAATTTATAAGAATATTGATTCAACTCACCTTCTCGATGCAAAGATTAGCATGTCTAGCAGCAATAGCCTTTCTGAACTCGTGAGACAACGGATAAAGCATGGAATGATGGGGATGCACGCTAGGTAGTCTGTTCTTGTCTAGCTGCTCGGCTACAATTGACACCAACTTTTTCATTCTGGCTTCATAATCAGTCCAATCGCACACTATTTGTAGACAATGTGCTAAATTGCAGTATGCATCAGGAAAGTCTGGTTTCAGTTTCAGCGCTGTTCTATACGATTGAATCGCTTCGGGAATGTTGCCGGAATCCTTATGTATTGATGCCAAATTGGAATGAGCGTCGGCAAAAGCCGGATTAATCTGAATGGCCCGTGTGTAACATTGCAGAGCACCTTGAATATCTTGCATTTCTTTCAGTGTGTTACCCATATTCGAGTAAGCATCGGCAAAAGTTGGTTGTATACGTATGGCTTCTTTGTAATGCATCAATGCTTCGTTCAGTTTGCCTTGTTGCTGTAGAACTGACGCGAGATTACTGTGGGCCGCCGCGAACTCAGGAAATACTTCCAGAGCTTTAAGATACAAGCGAGTGGCTTCCTCAATGTAGCCTTGCTCGCGTTTTATGTTGGCCTAAGAAATCAGTATAAATTTTCATTTAAGATTTATTTAAAATTCTGTTAGCGTTTAAAAAAGTCGCAAAGATTATTAATCATTCGTACCAAGTTGTTAAGAGAATCTGCGTGTGTAGGGCAAAGTCGGAGGGCGGTATTGTAACATTCTTCCGCTTCGACCACTTGGCCCTTTTCTTTGAGAGCATTGGCCAAATTACAGTATGCATCTGGGAAGTTTGGTTGCAATTCGATAGCACGTCGGTACGTATCGATGGCCAAATCGATGAGACTGCAACATCATATGTGATTTCCTCTTTTTCTCAAAATGTCGTGACACCAGTGTTTTATTTTATTTTAAAATTTACACATTACAAACTTGTATAATAAACTTTTATTACAACTGTAAGCGCGAAACTCACCCTTGTTCGTAGTATACACAGGCCAAATTACCATGTACCACCGCATTATTTGGGCTGAGATTCAACGCACGAAGATACGCCGCAACAGCTCTGTAACAATCGATAATTGAAGAATAATCAATGATTACGATATTTTTCCACTCCTTCAACAAGAAAAATTTGAATGTGGATAAAACTTGGATATTAACTTAGAAGTTAACTTGCTAATATATCGTTCTTTGTCTACAAAAAGAATTCTTTCTCTTTTCACCGATTCGATTATGATTATACAGAAACTAATATGGCTCCTCGTTACAGAGACGAGTTCAAAACCTTTTGACGTAACGCCTTATCCAGGAGACGCACCCAGGAGTGGAGGGTCGTACTAGAGTGTCTTCTATCTGAACGCGAAGCGCGGGCGCGATAGTAGTCGAAGGCGAAATCACCGTATAGACGACCACGCACTGGCAGTCCATACCTTCCCCATCCCGACCTGTCTTGGATCCGCAGATCCCGGAGTCCACGGATCCGAGCGCGAGAAAAAAATTCTTGGCAACGCGGATATCGTTAGGCAAGCAATATCCTTAAGAGAGAAGATCCTTGGAAGAACAAAGTAGCGCGAGGTTACGCTGAGAATCCAAAGATTTTCGTCTTTCAAGGAGAACGTCTCTGAATAGGCGCGAATTCATGCAAAATGCGCAGAAGCAAGCACTTTCAAAAACGTTAACCTTCCGAAAACAAACACACGACCGCAAAAGATTATACATTCAAATTATGCGTATTTCACATATCGCGAAATGATAGATTTTTTTTAGAAATGCACAGAGATTACGTAAAAACATGTGTCACTCTGTAAATATAAACCAAAGAAACGGAATCGACTCTCTCCTGACGATACGTGCAAAATAAAGAGGTAATACAAAGCACACACGGATCCTCAGATACGCGGATCGTTGAATGCGCAAATCCTTGAGCGCACACACGTCAATCTGCTGACGTTCAAGCGTAAAATAATCAAAAATACGAATGACATGATCGCGAACTATTTTATGCGGATGAGCTTTTGATCCACATGGATTCAGAATCCACTTATCCTAGGATCCACAGATATTTTTAGGCAGCAGGAGGTAAAGCAGGAATTACACACAAGCAATCGGAAATCCTTCGATGTGCGGATCGTGAGAGACAGGTCCGGGGCTAGATGTTGGCGACCGAAGGGAGGACACTTAACTCTCGCGAACGAGATTCCCGTTTACGTCGAAAGCTGTGAACGGGCACGCGTATCCTCCCACAACGGGGGCGAAGGGCTACTGTGGAGGCGGAACGGTTTCCAGAATCGATAGTAGTCCTTGGATTCCTCCCACTTTATGCGTAAGGGTTTTTCATAATAAAAAAACGGAAAAAAACGCGCGTTTGTCACAATTTCACTTTGTTATTCTTATTGCAGTCTTGAAATAACACATGCTAAAATTACATCTTATATTTTTTTGTTGTGAGATATATATATATATCTTTGTGTGTGTGTGTGTGTGTGTGTATATATTAATCGAGAATTAATAAGAGAAGTGGAAACATGAAAACGGTATTACGTAAATGTGAGCGAAGATAATAATGTATATAAAAGGCGTCACACTTTTTTTTGTCTCTTTGATGGCTATCAGACGAATCTAGATGGAGATAAATAGACTGACGGGAGCCAGACGTGATTACAATAAAGAATATTGTGAAGATAAATGTATTCATATAGAAGATTGTACATGGCTTTCCAATCAGATTTTTTTCTAAATAAAATATATAAAACAGACAATAGACTAGAAATATATGCGTAGATATAATTCAAATAAATTTCTAATGCAATTTGTGAAATAAAGGTTCTAATACTGCTAATTAAGAAAGAAGACTTCAAATTAAAAATTATACTGCAAAATAGTTTAAAGTTTGATACAATGGTAATAATAATAAATAATAATTACGCGAATCGATTTGTGCACAATATTTATGAAAAATGAAAGATTTCAGCAAGGAACGGTGCATTGTCCGAATTTTCATTCAAATGCAGAGGACGGTGAACTTAAAAGGACGTTATCGATTTTTAACGTTTATTCGACGGCTCATGCGCCGTGTTTCCGAATAGGTACGCAAAAGACGAGTGTGTCAACACATTCACAGTAATTTTATCGTTCAGTTTTTTTTTTCATTTTATCGCTGAGATATCATAATCTTTATTGCTGTCTTGGTGGCTAAATCGGTGCCCCGTCCGAGAAGTGGAGTTGAACTCCTAGTCGAGATGATATTTTTGGCAACAATATCTTTAAAATTATCTTTAAAATAGGTTGCAGAAGAAGAGAATCAAATATTCAACAATAGAAAGTAACATAGGTATCATTTGACGAGAACAAAAAACTTGTACGGTTTTTGACTACCCATTGATGCTTTTATACCACACAACAATGGAATAACGAAAACAAATTTTGCTTTTGCACAGACTTTAAAATCGACGATGAGAAAAATTTCAAGACGTCGATTGATCAACACTGTGCATAATATGTACGCGTAATAATAAACAATCCTTCATAAATTATTTCTATACACTTGATCCGTTTAGAAGACGGTTTAATTTGAAATGTATAACGGGAACTAAAATTAAGGTAGTACTCCCACGAAATGATTTTTTTACAAATGTAAAATTTTGAATACAAGTAAATTTAAGTGCTCTCTATATTGTTGTGCAATTAAAAACTTATTCACCGTCCAGTTTTTGAGAAAATTGTAATTAAAATATGCAGTTTTAACACGTGATGCATATACGCAACTCAAGTTAACGTCAGATTTTTAAATATAACATCCATACAATTTTTAAGATTGTTATAAAAAAAACGAGTATGATATAGAATAGAAATATATAAATATTATGAAAAAGTCTCAAAATTGTTGATCGTTTTTTTTTTAAATTAAACAAAATATGTAACCTACGAGTTTTCTCTTTAATAAATTGCTCTTTATGTCTTAATTGAGGAGTCATTTTCAGTTTACCGTATAAATACGCACAAATACACAGCGTCAAAGTTTTAGGGCCATTTTACAATGAGTTGAAAATGTCCCGTTGCAAAAAATAGCAATTACGAAAAGAAAAGTATTATTTCTAGTTGCGCTTGTCGTTGCGGTTGCTAAAAGAAAGTTGATCAACTTTTAACTTTTGTCAACAGCAACTGGCAACCGCAGCACGTAAAATAATACCTTTCCCTTAGTAGTCGCAATTGGCAACGGGACATTTTCAACTCAATTGTAGAATGGACCTCAGATTAACACAACGGTGCCAAATTTTTATTATTTTAATATGTGTATATCATATACAAGAATCTTAGAGTGGTATAGAGTTAGATTAAGTTAAGGTATTTGATTACATCTGCAACCAAAAGTTTATTCCAGTAAGCTAAAATACATAATTGACTGTTTACTTTTGAATTATTATTGAACGTTGAGTTAATATATTTTATAAATAAAATGTTAAACTTTAAAGTTTGTATGTAATATATTATAAATACATATTGTAACTTTCTTTTTAATAATAAGACTCAAACTTTTAGATGGGACTGTTGCGTAAGTACTATCTTAAAAAAGAAACAAGTAATAAGTAACAAATGCAAACCTGTCAAATATTCTGGCCTCCTTGAGCACGTTGCCCAGGTTAATGTACGCATCTAGGAAATTGGGATCCAACGCAACAGCTTTCTCGAAATGGTGTATCGCCAGCCATATTTCGCCTTGAGCATTGAACACACAGCCGAGATTGCTCCAAGCAACTGCAAAATCTGGTCGTGTCTCGATCGCCTTTAAATAGCACGCCTAGAGAAACAGAATGCGGTTTACAGCAACATTCGCAAACTCAAAAGGACGCGCGCCGCGCTTTGTGCCCGACCTCCCATCGCCGCGCCGCAGCTTCATTCTCTCTTTCACACACACTCTCCTTTTCTTTCTTTCTTTCTTTTTCTCTCTTCTTTTACTCTTTAAGTTTAACCTTAATGAAAAAAGAACATGTTTTGCCTCTGTGTCCTTTCTGTTTCCCTTCCTCGCGCATTTTCCAAATCCCTATTCTTCAAAACGGCGAACGGTTGTTTCGATGAACGAAATTGTCCAAGTTTCTGAATTCTCGTGATCATTTATATAAGATTTTTACATCATTTCGTATAAATACATTTTCTCAGGTTTTAACATTACATATCCTTAGAACTATGGAAGATTACTAAAGAGAGAAAGATATATATATACATTTACATGTGCAAAATGATATATATATTGCTATAAATATGTGAAACGCTTCTAATTTTGATGACAAACTTTCAATCTACCTTAATGTAGAACAGTATTTATATTCAATTTAAATTAAATACAATATGTTTATTTTGGCGATTATTATTTTAAGCGTTGAATTCTTTTCTAAACATCTTGTATAATGTGTAAATGTAGTTATTTAATTGATATCATAAAAAAGTATATATATATACACATATATATATATTACACATGTATCTCCAAGTAAGGTCTCTCCTAAAAAATAACTTTACTGTAAATTTAGAAGAATCAGAGCATTAGAACAAATTTCTCCCAAACTGTCACGTAGAGAGAATTCATAATAAATTACAAAATCAAAATTAAAAATATATTCCTAGAAGTGAAGATTTATCTGAGCGCAGATTGTGAAAGTATAAATAATCCGTGAGAAGAAGTAAACTGTACAAAACCAAACAACTAACTGAAAATATATACAGTTACACATTAAAAATCTAAATATTAAAATTATGCAAAATTATTGATTTCCCTGAAAACAAAATACATTATGTTAATGTCCATAAATAGATCTAGAAGATAATGCAAGTTCAAAGTACATGCGAACGTTTTCTTCATGCATATTGTATCAATTTTTTTATAGATACGATTATTTCATAATTTACTTCTTTGGTTTGTTCAACATTGATCTCGATAATTCGTCCTCTTTGTACTCGTCAAGGACGAGAAAGGGAGAAGGAAACAGAGTGGACAAGAGTTGCTTCGCGATCAACAATGCGTTCTTGTAGGTAGGGAAAGGGTAAAAGGTTTAGGATGAAGGGGTGTTCAGGTGCGCGCTAGAGGCATCATCGGATAACGTGCGATTTTCTATATACGTAGAATCTCCGAAATGCGTCCGGCAGATTCCACTGAAATTCGTACGCTAAGGTCAAATCCACTTAAGTTTGTTTGAACTTGGACAAATTTGTCTGTAGAAACAAAGAAGAATTTTAATCACTAGATGGGAAACGATTGTAAGATTTTCCGACAACTAAGATGACGACTCTAAGGATTCAGCGTGGATAGTCATCGCGCGTGCCGAGAGGCGGGCTGCATTAAATATTGAACAGAGTAATATCCGTACCTAAACAATAAGTAAGAGAGGGCATTTACAGTCGACCGGTCTCTGCAGGATACATTTACCTGAAGTAAAGGAAAAAAGCGAAGAAGGAATAAGAGTAAACTAGTAACTTTGTTCTCATATGTAATATAAATGTGTATAATATAATTTGTAATTGAAAATAAAAGCACAAAAATAAGATTAGAATGTTATATAATTGTTTACAGAGGTTAGAATATTTCAATAATATTTAATTTAAGACCCATTCAATGCGACATATTGGAACAATAAAAGCTTAAATAATTATTTCATAAATATTTCAGAAACTAGAAATTATTGTAATAAAATATAATTCGCAATATTATTGCTTATATATGTAATATTATAAAAAATAAATTCTTTTTGTACTTTTAACGTTTATGTACAAACTGAAATTTGCATAAAATATTTTTGATTTTTACAAAAGCACACATAAATTCAAAGCTAACCGTTATATTGATTCTCCATTGTGAAGTTGTTTTGCAATAATATGTTTTGGAAAGACAGGAAAAAGGAACTTTTTGTTACTTGACAAAGTAAATGGAAAGGACTGGTTTTTGATGTTAGAGACCGGCCTTGGGAATTACTTTACCTGCAGTGTACCCTTCGGTATGTTGATTCGGTAGGTACGGCTTGCAAGCTCTCATAATAAACTTAGACCGAGAGACAGTGTGTTACTGAATAACCAGATTCACCCTTTGACGAAGGAACCAGCGCGGTAACCGACCAATCTCACATTGCTCCTGCACTTCCCCTCCTAGAGTTGATCATCCCATCCACAACAATAAGACAGCTGCGTTAATGTCTCTTCACTGATTATTCTTCGCCTCAATCTTTCTTTGTCTTTTACTTTTTATCATCATTTTTTTCTTTACTTTCTTTCAATGTACGTGTGTGTACAAAGTTGAATAACTCGCGTGCCTGTGAACGACACGCTTCACCAAGTTCATCAGCTAACTACTGTTTTGCTGAAGATTCTCCTCTCACGATCGTGAAGATTAAGATATTTCTCTTCTTTTTAAACATTGTTATATTGTTGTAAAAGTGAATAGCATGATCAATGATGCAATATCCTGACAGTTTACGTTGTTGATGTAAAGTAGGTGGCTGAATGAACTTGATAGATAATAGACGAGCGTACCAGCCAGTTCTCAGGAACAGCGGGAAATGTAACGGGAAGCTTTCCTCGTTGCTGTTGTTATTTTCAAAACCGCAAGAGGATGTATCTGTAAATCGTGTTCTTTACTCATGTACAACGCACTCATGAGTCAGAACGTGTATCAAACACAGCGAAAATTTGTAAATAAGCATTTACAGATACATTCTCATCGGTCGTCGCCGCGCCGCGCTGCAAAAGCAGATCGCTTGACCAGTCAAACAAACAACAAATCATGTGATTTAAAAAAGTTTAACAATCACTTAATAACGTGTTTTACCTTTTTTATATTAATATTACTTATAAATACTAATAATATTAGCAGCAATAATTTATTATTGTGTGTACTTCTTTGATTTTTCTTGTGTCTTAAAAATTTCCACAAAATAATATCGCCTTGCTGACCGAAGAGAAACGTAACACTTTCCGGTTCAAATTGGTCAAGTGATCTCGCGCCAATATCATACAAATTCTTTCTCTTTCTCACTTTCTATCATCATCAATGTAAATGTGCTGAAAAAACACGTGCACAGTGATGCACGTGCAATATAACAGCAAGTCACACACATCAAACAAAAAACGTTATGTGTTTTTCGCGCGCTGCCAGACCCATCGAGGTCAACACAATCGAAATTTGAAATCCACTCACTGATAGGACTGGCAAACCTATTCATTGCGACAACATCAGTCCTTGAGAGTCAAAACATGTTTCACTATAAAGATGTTGTTGCAAAAACGCGCAATGCTAAAGAACGCTCTCTCTTCAGTTATTCCGAAAATATATATATAACCCTAAACACTATATTTCTTTTTACACTCGAAGAAACTGTTCAAAACAAATTAGTAAGATCAAAACAGAAAACATGAAGAAAAAAATTTTAAATATTTTCAACTACCAGCTTTTCGACTGTCTTCTGAACGTCGCGATTCTCTTTTTCAATTTCTTTTTATAAAAAAGCAAAGTTCTCGAAACGTCCGTACTTTGTTGAAAGTTATATTGTTTAGGGTTAAAACCATCGCTCAATGTCGTCTTGGAGAATGGGAATGTGCGACATGAAACGCGGTTTCTCTAACTTTATTAGATTGAGGAAATGCGCGCGATCTTCTTAATCCACGATTTTCTCAACAACCGTATTTTAACGCTCGTGTTTTTCTCTGTGTTTCTCACAATATGTACAAACATTGTTCGTGTACAAATTCTAAACGAGTTCATTTTCACAGAAGATCGCGCGCCGCGCTTTGCACTTTGCCCAGCAAGGAACGAAAGCTTCTCGTCGCAATAACGCGAACAAATTTTTCGCTCGGCCCACTTATTTCACGGAGAACTGTGCGATGTAGCTCGTGCACATACGAGCGATACATTTGTACCCCGTCAAGAAGTGTTAACGGGAACCAAGAATATTTCTTTTTGTAATTAGATGAAAGTATCAAGTACAACTTTGTTTGCTCTCCTTGATCTAGCGAAGAAACGCCAACACTTATATTGATATTGGTCATTTCTTAGGATTCAGGAAAGATATATTAAGATAATTTTAGGGAAAAAGTCTTCAAGATAGAGTAATTTTTTTTTAATTAAAACTTCTGATAGCAATCTCTTATTAGTTCAAGGAACTACTCAATAGCCTATTTCTATTTCTTATTTTATGGTTCCCCGCTATGGCTTGATGGAAGTAAAAATGTTCGCGAAGATGTGCGTGACACGTTGGTTCAGTTTATCAACTATTAAATAGAAATAATTCTAAAACGTACCTTAGCTTCATCAAGTCTTGCTAAAGCTTTCAAAAGATTACCAAGATCGCTCCGTACACAATAAAGATCCTGGAACAAACGAAATATGTAAATCATTTCTGTATAACTTATTATTATTATTATTATATATACTTGTTTAAGTGAAAAGTTTACACTAAAGTTTAAATAATCAAAAATTTCAACATCTCTAAATCTCACACAAGATATAAAATTTTATCACTTATAAACAATAATCTTGTCAAATAATAACAAAAACAAACATTTGACAGTATAAGTGAGAACAAGTGAGAACTTTTCTGCAGTTAAAACAGCTTTCTATATAACACTTCATATATTACTAATATGTTTAATGCTGATTATCTCACGGGATTATATTGCAGTGCTGTGACATATGCTTGAACAGCTTGTTCCATGTCTCCCGCTGCCACAAGAGCTGCGGCTAAGTTGATGTAGCCGTCGATAAAGTCTGGCTTCAACCTGACGGCATGACGATAGTTCTCCAAGGCTTCTGGCAGTTGTCCCCGCTCTTTATACACATTTCCTAAATTGCTGTACGCTTCTGCCAATACAGGATTTTGCTTTATTGCTAAGGAGCTATATTGCGCCGATCTGAAATGTTCAAAGTTACATGCTTACTTAGCAACAAAACCATGATGATTTAAGATATACTAGAATTCATTACTTTCACCACATTTAATCAGAAATTAAATATTATATACTTACTTTTCTAGTCTTCTACATTGAAAATGTATAGAAGATAGTAAGAGAAGAACGCCGGTATTGGTTTGATCTTGTCGCCATAATTGCATACAGTGTCGTTCAGCATTCTCATAATCTCCTGACTGATATTCTCTATGAGCAAGTTCAAGTAACCCTGAAATAAGAATAGAATACATTATGAGAATATTTAAGTATTTAGATTACATTCAATCAATACATATACATATTCTGACAAAAGAAACATTTCTGTAGTCTGAATTTACAGCAGTGTGTGTTTAATGAAAGAATAAAAGTATAAAAATTGAAAACTGTAGAAAACTGGATGCAGTTAGTTCGAACTAGTGTTATATTTCAAACAAAAGACGACCGAATCACACATGTATTAACACATAAAAGAAATAACATCACGATCAAGTTCTCCAACTTTATTAAGAGCACGACTATTGCCTGACATCGTCTTCTTTGTGACAAAGAAGAAATAATTCGAAAATATACGAACAATAACCGTCAGCGAGGACATTGACAGACTGATTATCGGCCAAGCTAATTATCTCCTTGCCCTGGATGTCCTGCGTGACCACCAGGAGGTTTTGCCCGCTCTGCCAGTCGCCGTCCTCGTTCTCCGTGTTTCCGATCAGCCCATTAGAGCCTTTCAGCGCGTTGCTTTTCTTCTCCGCTACGTGAACGCTCATCTTTTTCAGATGATCGCACAGGTATCTCTACCGCGAAAACTCGATTTTTCGGGATCTGCACGCTCTGCTCTTACGTGAACTTTGTATGCCGGCACGAACGTTCGAGACCAATGTCTTTCGATCTATAATTTTGCCACAATTCCCGAGATATTTTTCAGTCGTTAACGCTCTGCTTCGCTTGGCTTGGCTTCGCTGCGAGTACGCTCAACCTAGCTCACACTCTATTTTCCCTCTCTGTTCAGAGCGCAAGCCGATTGGTCGGGGTTATAGCGGGCCTGATGCACGTCAGATTAAAACGGAAAACGGGCGACACGGGGAAAGGAGGGAAACATTTTCAGGAACGTATATATATGTAATGTGTGCCACGTGAACAATTTTCGTTGTAAAAATTGATTCTCGATATTTATAGCTAATGATATTGCGCACGTGTAAAAAACGTCTTGTGATTTCTTCTCCATTTGCCGCAAAAATGTCAATTATAATGAAAGTTATCGACTGAGACCTTAATAGGTATATAAACGATGAAAATTTTGTTTCTCGTGCTGTTCAAATAAAACTTTTGAACACCGAGCAGCGACTTCATCCACAAAACTCATCAAGAACTCGAACTTGAGATAATTTTGACTTGGTTACAGTTTTTTTACACAACCATTAATTTCTTAGATAACGCATCCCACATGCGCATGATATTTTTTATTATCAAAAAACGAAATCAGAAAAAATTTGTGCACCTCGTATTGTTTTTTTTTTTAAATACCAAAAAGTGTTATGCTGATAAGTCTGCTGATTACTAGGTACGTTACTGTTCCCGGAGGACCAGGATGGGAGAAGCTACATATACGATGAAAAAGAAGGAGGGAAGTGGGAGACTCCCTTCTCTCTCGCACATGAGGCAGATGGAATAGGCGCCCAGTGGAATATTCCATTGTCGCGTTCAATGAAAGGAGAGGAAGCGGTGAGAGAGAAAGGAGAGGATACTTCCTAGAGTGAGGAAGAGATGGCAAAGCGAGCCCGAATGCGGCGAGTTTTATGCAGAAAAAAAGACCGAAACAGGAAACTCTCTTGTGCTCAACTATGTAACTCAATTCGTAAGACTTCCCAAAATAAATCACACCAACGTATATTTGTTTTACATCTGTATGAGATCGTTGCAGAAGTTCGCACAAACTAGAAAACAGTAATATATAAAATAGTCGAAAGAATTCTCCTGAATATGAATAGCGAACAAAAAATAGAAGAGTTAATGATTAGAGAGTATTATTTTATTTTATAGAGAGAGCACTGAGATAAGTTTTGGCTAATCGCTTAAAGTAGTTCTATCACGTAGAGCCGAATTTAGTGGGTGCTAAAAGAGAGAGAGGGAGCTATTAAAATTTACAAGAAAAAAACGCGTACTGCATGATTAAGAATATAATTATTGATGAAATAAAATAAGCTATTTGTAAAAAAATATTTTATAAATAAAGAACGACAATTTAAGGTAGTTTTATCACGTAGGGCCGGATTTTGTGGGTGCTAAAAGGGAATTTTCTATCACATCTATCACTTTAGATCAATTTATTAAATCGAAAAAGCCGGTAACGTTATTTGTTTTTTCTAATGTCTACTTTTTAGAAAGTTTGAAGATATATTTAGTAGTTTTTGAAAAAGATCTCAAGTCTATGAGTTAAAAAAGAAATACGAACACAAAGAATTTGCGTATACCACATATTCAACTTAATTTGTTTCATTAAAATGATCGGTAACCGACTGTTTTTTTGTTTTAAAAAAATGAAGATTGGTTCAGACAATCTTATATAAAAAATTAGAATTTATGTCAGAACTTTTGTCTCGTGATAGAACTACCTTAAATGATTGCAAAGATTGACATTGTTTCGTATCGCAAAAACAATTATTGTTTTTTTCTTAGAGATTTCAAGATTAAATATCCTATACCTTTTATATCGATATCTATTACTTTTACTCTCACAAAAATTTTTCCTTTTTCTTCAGGATTAACAAGTGCAAAATCATCGGGGTATAAACACGTAACATGATATATTATAAACATTCACTCTTTATTATTTTACAAACATCTGTGATTATTACATCTCTTAAAAAAACTCTAATTATTCAAAACTGTTTATTTGAAAAATAATATTATTTACGTAAATAAGAGTATGTATAATTTTATATACACAAAACAGGAAGTGGTGTACACATACCCCGTGTGTGTGTGTGTGTGTCTGTGTGTCTGTGTGTTCTCTCTATCTGTGCTTCTTTTATGCCATGTGCACTTACAGCGGCTTAGATCCCGAGAATAAAAAAACGAAATAAAAATATCAAAAAATTGCGGAAAAATGCAAAAGATACGATTACATCGTGGACTAGATTCGCATTCGCGCTTCGGACATTGAAGACCAAAAAAATATGTAAAAATATGTAAATGCGGGAGATAGAATATGCAGATACGAGGTTTAGAAAAGATTCATATTGATGGCTCACTCTTTCTTTCTTTCTTTCTTTCTTTCTTTCTTTTGGACAGGTGCCAACGTACCGACAGTCGACAGCTGCTGAATTTCGTTCATCTTCAGTATCACACTGGTGCCTGCTATCTGCTGATGGCCCTGCTGCTGCTGTTGTTGCTGCTGCGGTTGCTGTTGCGCCTGCATAGCTACGACTCGGCCGATTTGGAGATGACGGCACGTCAAGAGTCAAAAGAGCCACGCGCGCAACGAAGCGCGACACGAAATTAATAACACCGCTACTTAGGAATCTCTTCTCTGCGTTCGGTGCCCGATTGCGACCAATTATCATTCACACGCGCACAGCTGGGTCGATTTCTCGGCGTGTACATGTACGTTTGCGCGAGTTTTAGACGCGCGCCATCATGGAGTCGCTATTGCAAGAGCGCCAGAAACTCGACAGTCATCTTCGGACGTTTTCGGCAAGTTGCGTGACCGATCGGCTTCAGCGATAGAGACGGAGGAACGATGGAAGGTGAAGGTGGTCGATATATGTAGCGCCCAGAGAATTAACTTTATCGAAGTAAAATACTATGGAGATAAAATGCGCGATAAAGAACTGTATTCTTCAAAATAAGAAGAAAGATTAGAAAGCAGATAAATGCAATGAACCTGAACTTGCGTCCTAATGAGTAAGAGAGAAAAAGAGAGAGAGAGAAAATGGTCTACTTCTAAGATCGATCTTGAGGCCCTCTTGCGGAAAAACATGATACTTTAGTGATTCAGAACTACCACTACTGAAAATTAAATTCTCTAAAAATGTACGTTAATCAAAATTCAGTATAAAAGCTCATATTGATTTCAGCTGGGTAAAAAAATGCGATTTGTTTGGTTGTTTAGAAAAAGTATTTACAATTTATTAAATAATTTTATATGTCATGTACCACAACTATATAGTTTAAATCGGATTTGTATGTACAAAGTGAAAAAGATAGACGGATGTCTTCCATCCTCGCGCATCCGCTTTTTGTCATCTTGGATTTCCGAAAGGTTCCGCCAGGCTTCTCTCTGGTCCCGCTAAACGAAACCGGCGAACCGGTACCGGCATATCGCGAGTATCGCGACGAACATTGCTCCCCTCTTTTTCCATCTAGGAACTTGCCGCGGTTCTCGTCATCTCATTCCCACTCTTTCGCGGCTCGTCGGTACCGCATGGTCTTGTGTTCTGTTACAGCCTTATTATACATTATTTGTAAATTAATCATGGCCGAGAACAAAGAGCGCACTTTCATAATGGTCAAGCCGGACGGTGTGCAACGCGGTCTGGTTGGCAAAATTATTCAACGATTTGAGGACAAAGGCTTCAAATTGGTGGGAATGAAGATGCTCTGGGTAAGTGCCAGTTTGCGTACGTGGACTTTACCGTATTACGTTGCAACTCGGGCGATGAGAAAAATGCGCTATGTTTTTCTATATAAAATCAAGATTTTCGGAAATACTATTACGCTAATCTTATGCAAGCAATTTGTCCGTTTCTATTTTTTATCGACAAGTATATTTTATATTCTATAAGCATATGGAATACTGATTTGTAAGCAATACTTATAGTACATACATACTCGAGAATATATATTTGAATTGTTATCTGACGATTGTAATGCTACTCTTCGATTCACTAATTTGATAAGCGGTGTGACCTTAGTGGCGTAATCGAAAGCGAAATGACGTCATATAAGTTGTAACATGTTTGAAAAAAAATATACAAATCTTATCGCGTATCGTGTGTACTAATTGTAAGTACAATCGCATAAGCTAAAAAAATAAATTTATCGCAGAATAAACTATTAACTTTTTTGTTTACAGGTCACAATATGTGTATGCGTAAAGCATTAGTTATTTTATTTATATGAATAATTCCGATTATGTTAAAAATATAATGTAGACTTTCAAATTTGTCTTTAGAATCATTTCTTTTTTTAATTGTGTGTTTTGTGTATTACAGCCTACTGAAGAACTTTTAAAAAAACATTATGCTGATTTGGCCTCAAGACCCTTCTTTCCAGGTTTGGTCAAATATATGAGCTCAGGACCAGTTGTACCAATGGCAAGTATCTCATATGACTAAAACTGACAAAATTACAATCTCTTAAGACACTAACAATACGTAACTAAATTTTTATAATAAATTATAATATTGATATTAAGATAGTTCTATCATGAAACAAAAGTTCTGACATAAATTCAAGTTTTTTATATAATATTGTCTGAACCAATCTTCATTTTTTAAAACAAAAAAACAGTCGGTTACCGATCATTTTAATGAAACAAATTAAGTTGAACACAGGTATAAAACATTGACATGTGGTATACGCAAATTCTTTGTGTTTGTATTTCTTTAACTTATAGATTCGAGATCTTTTCCAAAAACTACTAAATATATCTTCAAACTGTCTAAAAAGTAGACATTAAAAAAAATAATGTTATCGACCATTTCGATTTAATACATTGATCTAAAATAGTAGATGTGATAGAAAACTCCTTTTTAGCACTCACAAAATCTATGTGATAGAACTATTTTAAATTGTTCTTCATTTATAAAATAATTTTTTACAAATAGTTTATTTTATTTCATCAATAATTATATTCTTAGTCATGCATAGTATGCGTTGCTTTCTTGTAAATTTTAATAGCTCCCTTTTAGCATCCACGAAATTCGGCCCTACGTGATAGAACCTTAATCTGTGTTTCTTTTTATGATATTTTAGGTCTGGGAAGGCTTGAATGTTGTAAAAACTGGTCGTGTAATGTTGGGTGAAACAAACCCTAAAGATTCTGCACCTGGTACAATCCGTGGTGACTTTTGCATACAAGTGGGCCGTAACATTATCCATGGATCTGATTCTGTCGAATCAGCTAACAAGGAAATCAACCTATGGTTTGGCGAAAAGGAAGTTATTGACTGGACAAATGCAGCTGAAAAATGGATCTACGAGTAACAAACTGTGATAAGAAGAGGATAAGTTTTCCAGATGTTGTCTTTTATGAAATACTTCCTTAGAGAAATATTCCAAGCTTATACTGCCAGTCGAATTGTACGCAATTATCTCGAATTGTCGAAAACAACAGATGTTAGATTCTAAGAGAACTGTGAAACATCTCACAGTTTGTACCAAATAACAGATTGATGAAGTTGTAACTTCTATTAAGTTTTAATCGTTTGTAAAAAACAAAACATCAAAAATATCTATATATTATTTGAAATATAATTATTTAAAATATATTATTTAAAAATATACTATTTAAAATATAATTGCAATGTGTTTGAGAAAATTTACACAATTGAAATATTTAAAATATAGAATTTTTTATTGCAATAATAACTTATGATAAAAGTGAATGTATAAAAAAAATTACATAACTAAAATCTGTTATTAAAAAATGGTTATCGTAAAAGCTACATTTAATTGCTATTGGAATCATATATACGAAATAAAAGTTGTCATGCGTAAAAAAGCTGTCGTATTAAAAAAACAAGGATTGTAAAATCAAAAAAATAATTATCAAAATTGTACGTAAAATGAAAGTTATCATGCATAAAAGAAATAAGCCACTGGATCATACCGTATAAAAAAAATATGTATTTAAAAAAAGCAAAAAAAAGTTGAATTGTTTTTTCTTCATGGGAAATATGTATAAAAAAATAAATATGAAATAAACCACTGGACCATATCGTATAAAAAAAATATAAAAAAAAGCAAACAAAAGTTGAATTGTCTTAATGGAAGATGTGTATAAAAGAAATGAATTATTGTGTCGTAAAATCTTTAAAAAAACAAAACAAGTTATTACATTTTTATGCAAAATGAGTTATTATGCATAAATCAGCGTACTGTTTTTTCTTTTTTTAAGTTTTTCAGTAGGCTGTAAGTAATGCATACACAAAACATAATTAAAAGAAAAAACTTTCATACTGTGCACTGTAAAAAAACAATAAAGAAAATCCAAAAAAAAGTTGTTAAACTTCTACGCAATATCAGTTATCTCATGCGTATAAAAAAATAAAGTATCAATAGGTACCTTATTTTGTATTGGTAGGTGATTAATTTTATAGTCTACCAATAAAACAAAAAATAGTTGTTGAAATTTTACGCAATAGGAAACAAAAGTTGTCGAATTTTTATGCAATGGGAGATATTCTGTGTGTAAAATGAGCTATCGTATCGTAAAAAAATATAAAAAAAAGCTAAACAAAAAAAGTTGAGTCTCTAAAAAAAATGCTTACCCATGCGGGCGATATTAGCCCGCAAATTTGTTCCGACGGTTGAACTTTTACACATTTTTTTGTGTGGACTTAAAGGCAAAAGTACCGTAAAAAAAATAAAGAAAAGTTTAAAAAACCTTGCTAACCTTTCACACAATGGAAGTTTCTCGTTTGTAAAGGAAAAAAGCTAAAAAAATAAATAAAAAATACCAAAAAGATTATCGAACTTCTACGCAATGAGTTATTTTATGTGTAAAAAATGAGCTAACCGTTTTCCGGGCCGAGTGTATATGAGAATTTCTCTTTAAAAAAAAAAAAAAAAAA